>VDFB02033047.1:0-11874 GCA_007258455.2 Sequoia sempervirens
GAATAACTTATATTGGTTGTAACTCAAATTTTTTGGCACTTTATATTTGTTTATATCTTGTATAAACGTGCAAAAAGGTGATTGACAAACTCTACTTATTAATCCAATTGATACAACCACATTACTTATGACTTACTAAAAGGATTTTAATCCTTCCTTGAAGGAACCAATTGAATAAATCACACAAGAACAATAGATGATATCAAATTGGAGACAAAATGGAAATCATAATTATAAATCTCTTCTTAATTATCCAAATGCTACTTCCAAGTTACTGTGATTAATTAAAAGGATTTAATTCACCAATGGAAACCAATTAACTCAATCACACATGAACAAAAAATGTTTCTAATGAATTTTATTACCAATTTGGATACACAAACTCAAATAAATGAGAAATAACACAATGGAGACAACCAGATAATTTTTTAAAACAACAACCAATTGACACCAATATGAAGCCACAGAATCAGAGATCTTTCATTGATTTCCTCACAATTTTATGCTTGCATCATAGTCTTTTTTAGTGTAAAAATTATAAAAGTCTTTTGCTATCTATCTATTCCTATTTGCCTATATTGATTAACTATCAAATGTCTATCCTATATAGCAATATTTTGAAGAGGGTAGACCCCTTCAATAGTGTTTTGAAATTTAAAAAACATATTAACAAATACATTAGGCTCTAATTAGCCATACATTAACTTGTGTAACATGATCTAAATATTTTTTTCTTAGATACGTATCAGCATCTTCTATGGCATCCCTAGCCACAATCTTCATTTTGATCATCTTCTCCAAATGTTCACAAGCTTCTCCTAATGTTGAATCTTCAACCTTGGTCGTGTCCATGGCTCCCTATAGTATTAAGTTGCACTCTCTTATCCATTCATTCTGATTCTTCAATTCTCCCAGATCATTGAATAATGCAGGTACTCCATCCTTTAAGGAATTAATGAATCGTTTGGCATCTTCTTGTAATTCTTCCTGATATTCTTTGTGCTTTTCTATCAAGTCCTCAACAATTATGATGGCGTCAACATTTGAAGTACTTCCCTATTGGATTTCTTGGAGTTTTTATTGGAGCCTATCACTTATTCTTTTATGTTCTTGCATGACTAAGTAACTCTTTGAATGGGTCACCCATAACTTTTCCATCCATACCATCAGATTAGCATATCTTTTTTGGAGAACTATAGAGAGTGTATCATACTTTGCCTTGGCCACTTGAATGTGTATTTACCGGTCATCCGCTTGTGATTCCTTATTCTTTCATTTTGATTGAGAACTTTCCCCATGTGTTAACAACTTAGTGGGTTCCTTTAAGTTGTTCCTGACAGCATCTCTCAGAAAGTCATTTTCTTTCAGCATTCTTTCATTATTGATTTTTTTACATGTCTCTTTCCTTTATCAGCATCTAAATTTGTGCTTTATTTAACTTGGGCACATTGATGCCAATATCATCAATAACTATAGAATCAACTTCACCCACTTTCAATATCATTACATGTCTAAATGCTTTCTCTATGTCAATAATCACAGAAATTTTGTGTGGAGGATATAGGGCCCAAATCATTAAAGAATTCTCATCAGGGTTATATCTTGACCCGGTATATACCTCTATCACACCTTCTGGGGTAAGCTTGTGTTTAGAATCACTATTATGCAAAAAACTATCAAAAACCAAAGTTGAATTCAAATACAGACTAGGAAAAATCATGACACTAGACTCTTCTAACAGTCTTCTTCCTTTTTCAGGAGTCATATTCCTCATTTCATTATCCACATCAACCTTTAAAGTATTCAATAATTGGATCTCATTATTAGGTGTAATATCTATGACCGATTCCCTTAATTCTTTTCCTTTATGCTTAAGCAAGAAAGATCTAAACTCAGGGGACTTAATGAACTGATCATCTAAGACAAAGGAATTATAAGCTAATTGTCTGGTTTCCACGTCTGATGAATCCCCAATTTCTTATTCTTTACTCGAAGGCTGGTACCCCTCAATTCTTGACTTGGGAATTTTATTTAGATAGTCCTTGAACTTCATCTTCTTCATTGGATTCCTCACTACCAGAGGAAATCATCTCCACCTCTTGAATTTCCCTCAGTCTTTGTTTAATTTTTCTATTATACTCATCAATTGCTAATTCAGCTTTTGTCTCTTCCATATTCATGATGATATCATCATGAGGATAGGGTATATGCACATATACTCCCTAGTTTTTCCTCTTCCTGGAAAATTCAATGAAACCCTTAGGATCAAATCCCTTTCTTGGAGCTCCCTTGTTCATGTTGTAATGGGATAATTTATTTAAAATGAGATCATAGCCCTCCTTTGATACTATAGTGAAATCACCAAAACATAATGTACTGGGCATGAAGGATTGTTTCTCATATGCACTCAAATTCATTACATTGGAATAATCTAATTGCCTAACAATCTCCAGGTAGGCAACTCTCATATGTTGGAAATAGGTTGCCATTTAATTGCAAATCCTAAAAATTAATTATTTCATGCATCTCCTAGATTCTTGGAATGTGTTCAACAACACTAAGATTAGGATGAGATTAATATTTGGATGAAATAAATCATGAAATTGACATTTGTATTTATTCCTAAATAATAGGAGCATGTGGGTGCACACATGGTAAGGTGAAACTCACCTTGTGTTTAGTTAACTATACAGAGTAATAGTTAACACTTCTGAATGCATGTAAAGATCCCAGGAGTTAGGGTTTGATGTTTGCATGCATGAAGCCATAGTTAAGCTAAGTCTCAGGATCAATCCACCAATTAAGTTTAGTTCACCAAATTAGTCTCGAAATTTCTGTGACTAGTTTAGTTCACTTTAGTCTGGCCTCGGCTCGGCCTCAGCCTTAATTAGTTTAGTTCACTTAGTTCAGCTCACCAAGCCTTAGTTCAGCTGCATGCAAGTGCATGTTGCATGCATGTTGGTTATTTTGAGTTGCATGTAGTTAGCTTCAGTTAACTTGTAATGCATGGCTAATAACATTGAGTTTTATTACAGATAATAGGGACTACCTCCAGTTAACAAGGGATGACCATTCTTTAGGAATGGTGTTGAGTAAATGTTTCAGTTAACAATAAAGCACTTGAAGCCAACTTGGGCGCCCAAGATGCTTTATTGGAATTAACTCCAATGCATGATAAGATATTTCTGATGGCTCAGTTAAGTAGCTTTAATTGTGGGCGCCATCTTTGAGGAATACCTTTGGAATTATCACCGAAGTGAAGGAGAAGTTGTAGCTTCAGTTTGGGACACCCAAATGCATGATGCACATGCTGTAAGCTTTAGTCTTCACTGAAGAACTCTACTTGAAGGAATATGGCGTACCTTTTCAAGGGCTTGTGCTTATGCATTGTAATTATCACCATTTGGAGATTACAAGGTTGCATATTGTCTATATATCTCATTCAAGTTGAATAGAGTTTGGAGATTGGTTATTGCAGGTGTGAAGAAGATTGGTAAAGATAGAAGAAGCATTCTCAAGCAAGAATTGGAGCTATTGTAATTCAGAGTTTGAATAATAGAATAATTCTTGGTGGAGTTTTTTCCCGAAAGGGTTTCTCCACTGTATATCTTGTGTGATCCTTCTAATATCCTGTCTAGTTCTTCTAAATAATTCTCTCTACATTCTACAACAGTAAAATGGATTAATCAAGATAATCATCCACAAAGAATATACGTAACAAAGAAAAGACTTACTTAGAACAGCAATTTTTGAAGTTTTACAGAGTATTAAGCTAAGAAAACACCTCATTTTTCAACATATTTAGAGCCTGATCTTTGGCAAGATAAAAGGTGTATCTTCAAAGCCATATATTTTAATCATGGTGGCATCAACATAGTAATACCAGTCACCCTAGTTGTGATCTACAGTTGAAGGCCCATTGAAATCCTTTGTCCTCAGAAATCTTTTAATCTCATCGGACAGTGAATAATCACATGGGTGATTAAAAAATCTATATAGTACTTTCACAAAATGCTCTTCAAAATACACTAATTTGAATTTACAAATCTACTATCCCAAACAAAATTCCACAATTGCACAAGTATTTTTTTCCCTTCCTTGTCCAACTGTGTAATTTTCAACTCTTCTAGCCTTACCCCTAACTCTTGTCCATAATACAATGCCATGTGCATAAGGAGGGGGTAATGTTTGAAATACATTATAGGAGAACTGTTATTGATGGCCATTAATCCTGACTCAATTTCCCTGCAAATATGTGAAGCATAATCGAATGGTCGTGCATTGTGACATTGTATATCAGCAGCAATCACCATTGGCCCTATAGCCATGAACTCAAGGACCTTGATTCCCATCACTTTCCCTACTGAGAAGTAGGTATATTTCATGTATGGTTCAAATAAATCAACATGGAAAGGTGGTCCATCCCTATCTTCCAATGGCACTAAATTTCCATCATTTTTGGGCCTATGTAGTGGAAATCTCTAGCCTTCATAGGTAGTGTTCATTCTCCAGTACTCTTTCTCTAAATCTCCATGTATTATGGGTCAGTCACATGTATCATCTAGATTGCATACCTCATAGAGAGTATTTTTTGACACATGTATAAAGGGATTTCCTTGCAGGTCGCATATGGCTTTCAAATCAGGGTTATAGTGTTTGGCTAGAAGTTTGATGAGTTCAATATTTACAAATACATTTGGAATAACCAATTTCCCTAAATTAAGATTCTAGGTATTGCACACGAGTTCAAATCTATTTCTTCGGTCATAGTTGAACATGAATAGTTCATATCCCCTAATAGGGGTCCAAATATCACCCACATGCGCACACTTATCTTCTAGCCTCTCAATATCGGCCCTTAACTATGTAGACCTTCTGGCCTTTGGGCCTGAACCAGGTAATTTTTCAATTAGGTCCTAGTTTAACTTCCTTTGTTTTGAATTTGTTTCTGGCCCAATTTCAGTTTTTTGTTTTTTTTCGTTTTTGGGTTGGTTGCTTTCAGTCTGTTAATTCTTATTTTTTGGTGCAGAACTTGAACTTTCCATTTTACTTCTTATATGTAATAGAATAATTGAAATTCATATTTTCAAATGCAATGGGGCCATGTATGCTTACTTATTCGTTCTGGCTTACTGGATTCTTCAATTTCTACTTGCCCTTTTTGTCCCTATTTGTTGCACTTCTAAAAATTACTTTTGATTTGATTTTTGTCAATCTGAGTTATTCATATGGGATTCATTCATGTGGCCATTAATTTATGCTACTGGAATTGAATGCAACGGACCTCTTGAATTTTGAAATGTCAGGATGAAATATTGTTATATCGGTGAAACTATTTAAGTCTTTCTCTGATCCTGTGTAGTTCAACTAGAGCCACCTTTGTTTATGCATTCATCATAGATCTCCAAGACATAATTGAATGTCTTTTTGATCTAGAATGCCCCTTTAATCCTTACATTTAATCAAGCAAACCATTTCATTGTTTTACCGATACTGTGCAACATCTCTTTTTCCCCATTCTTTGATTTTCATTATTTTCAGAGAGAGAAAACTAATGTCTATCTGATGTCCAATCTCTTAGAAGTCCCCTTTAATCCTTGGCCAGTATCTTATCGATAAGTAAAAACCATTTTGCATCTCCATCGAGCTGAAATGAACCATCGTTGAGAGAATTGAACATTATCCTAATGAACTCTAGTCTCCCCGATGCACATACTTTTATCATTGTGTCTGCTAAGGTAGGTTGGTGAGACTCTCTTCAAAAATATTCCCATCTGTGTAACCATTGCAGTCGGGAAGATCTGTTGGACTCATTCCAAGTGTAAATATCCCTCTGATACACTTGTCATCATGTTTTATTGGTAAGAGTGTGCATATCTCTTGCCGATGAAATCCCTATCAGTATGACCCCCAAGATTGGTGTGATTTAAATTTTTTCCTCCAATCAGCTTGTTCCTACCAATAAGCTCCTATCGGTCAAACACTCTGCCTTGTCTCCCCAAATATGTTCAGTTGCCATCCATGGGGTTTTTTATTAGTGTGACCCTCTGTATCTCTTCTTGATACGCAGAAAACATCCAAGTGAGGGATTTGTGACTTAATGATTGGGAAGACATATGTATAATCTCTCTGATAAAGACTAAGTATTCATGATATGAGAATCAACTTTGCTATATTTTGGCTAGTCATGAAATGACAATGGAGCTAAATGATGAAATGACAAATGGCAATAAAATATAAAGAGAGAGCTTGAGGAAGAAACTCAAAGGCACATAGATATCCAGAACACCAACCTTCTCTCTGATAAAGATCAATTGCTTTCTATTTTTCTCTATTATGATCATGAGGACATTTGTATGCAAAAGGTCATATAATGGAACTATGGAATGGATCTTTTCATGCTCAAATTTGAGAAATTTGCATTAATCATGAGATCAAAGTATGGTGAACTTCAGTGGGGGAGGGAAGACAAATGGATAGAGGTTGGTGAAAAATGTGGGATTTTTCCAGTCCTAACAGTGGCTCGGACTGGGGATGAATGAGTGCGAGATCATTGCAAGAATCTAGAAAGATCTTTGGGGAGTAGACCATGGATGGAAGATGAAATGTTATGAGCACCTCAAGCTACTATGCATGGAAGTTATAAATTTTAGAAGGTATCTCAGGAATTGTCTATGCACTAGCAATTCCTGACCTTCACCTAGACTAATGTGCATGGAAAAAATTATTTTAAGAGGTTTGTCAAGAATTGTCCATGTACTGGCAATCCTTAATCCTCTCTATGTTCTTCAAGAAAATAAATGTTTTAGGAATTTCCCATGTACTAGAAATTATTGTTCTTCTCCTGACATGTTCTAGAGATAATATGAATCCTCACCTCCCATTCCAACAATAACAAAGGTTCCTAACTATAAGGCCTCAAATTTCCCATGTTTTTCTTTTTCTTGACTCCTGGAATTCCACATGAGAACTATGTCATCTACTTTAAACTTCCTATTTTTAGCGTTCCTGTCATGCAAGTATTTCATTTGTAATTTTTTCTTCCTATTATGTTGTTGGGGTTGGTTTCTAATTTCATCGAGCTCCATTAATTCCTCCATCCTTTCCTCTATGGGTTCAGGAACGTCCAAATCTTCTTGCAAGATGAACTTGCATATTGGTATTAGATTATGCAAAGGGAGTTTGGCCTAAGTTCCATACACAAGCTCAAAAGGTGATTTACCAATGGCCTTTTACACGGTGATTATATCCGCCCATAAAGCAAGCCTCGACTTAGAATCTTAGGCCCTTTTGTTGTTATCCAACATTCTTCTTATGATCTTCAAGATACTCTTGTTGTTGGATTCAACCTACCCATTTTCCTGTGGATGGTATGGTGAAGAGTATGAGATTACTATACCATATGATTAGAAAAATACCTTGAATTCATCTAACCTAAAGCACATTCCATTATTAGTTACAATCCTTTCCAGAGCTCTGAATCGTTTGATGATGTTCTCCAATAAGAAATTTGTCACACCCTTACTAGTTGCTTGTTTGGTGGGTATAGCTTCCACCCATTTTGTGAAGTAATCTATGGATACTAGTATCCATTTGTGTCCTCCACTATATTTTTCTATAATTTCCCCTATTAAGTCAATTCTCCATTGGTGAAATGGAGCCTCAACCCACATAGGTCTCAAAGGTAATGCTCCTTGATATTTTAGCTTCCCAGAAAACTTTTGACATGCTTCACATTTTTTGGTGTAATTATAAACATCATTGAAAACTCTAGGCTAGTAGTAACCCGCCCTTAACACCTTATGTATAGTGGTTTTTGCTAAGAAATTCCCTCCACATACTCCTTCATGCATTTCCTTCAAGACATGCCTTGCTTGATTTTCATCTAGGCATAATAATAGAACTCCATCCCTATTCTTCCAATAAAGGTCCCCTTTCATAAATACATACTTTGAAGCTTGCAAATTAAGTGTCCTTTTCTTGTTATCATCAAACCCTTCAGGACATTTCAAATGTTTAAGTTAGTACACAATATCAGTGTACCATGGCATGTGCTCAATACTAGTGACCATATTTTTTGCATTATTCACACTACATACTTGGGCAGCTTCCATCTTTGTTTCGGCCATCAATTTGGCTATCCACGTCCTCTTACAAGCTTGATGATTTGAAATTCAATATCAAACTCCTAGATTATATTTATCCATCTACACCTACAGCCTATTGTTTCACTTTGTATAAATACATCTTTTACTGTAGTGTTAGGCACATAGGCTATCACTTTTGCTCCCACCAAATATGGTCTAAATTCCTTTACAACTCTCACCAATGCATACGCCTATTTCTCCACAATATCATACTTTAATTCTGCATTCTGGAGGGATTTTTTGAAGAAGGAGATTGGTTGTTCATACCCTTCATCGTTCTTTTGGAGCATTACTGCTGCAACTGTGTGATAATATGCAAATGAAAAGATTTGAAAAGGATTACTAAAATTAGGGGACTTCAACACTAGGGATTCCTTGATTTCTCTTTTTATGGATATGAATGCATCTATAGCTTTAGTTTTCCAATCAATTTTTGCACCCTTCTTTAGCATTTTTTATATTGGCTTTACTATCTCAGCAAATTTTGATATGAACCTTCTTACAAAATTGATTTGTCCAAAGAAGGATTGGATAGCTTTAACTATCATGGGGATAGGTATCTTGTCAATGGCTTCCACCTTTTCTAGATCAATCCTTACTCCTTCCTTAGGGACTACATTCCCAAGTAACTTTCCTTTTGTCACTACAAAATGACACTTTTTAGGATTCAAAGAAATGCCATATTCTAATGCTTTCAGAAATATTTTTTCAAGATGAGCCACATGATCTTTTGCCTTCTTGGAATATACAGTTAAATCATCATGATAGACTACCATTATTACATTAATCAGGTCAGCAAAGGCAACATCCATGGCCCTTTGGAATGTTGCACCAACATTTGTGAGTCCAAATGGCATCCTAACATAAACATATGTTCCCCATGGTGTAGTGAAGGTTGTCTTGTATTTTTCTGATTCTTTAACCTTCACCTGGTTATAACCTGAAAATTCGTCCATCATGGACAATAACTCATAGCCTGTGACTCTTTGTAACATAGCCTCCATGTTTGGGATCGAGTAATTATCCTTAAGAGAAGATACATTCAAGTTTCAGAAGTCTACACAAAGCCTTATGTCTCCATTTTTCTTTTTGACTAGTACTAGATTAGAGACCCAAGATGAATGTCCAATTGGCTTGATAATACCTACTCCCCTAAGCTTCACAAGCTCTTTGTGCATTTTAGGCTCCAAAGTAGGGTTTATGGGTCTTTGTTTCTGCCTGAATCTCATGTTGGAATAGATCTTCTCTATATGCTTTAAGATCCTCATAATACCATGCAAAAACATGCTTGTATTTCCTTAACAGTGTAATCAACATTTTTTTGATTGTTGGACTTATCTTCTTTCCAATGTATACCCTTTTTGGTGCCAACTCAGTCCCCAGGTTGATCTCTTCAACATCTCTTTTTATTGGTGTTTGTTTCATAAGGGTTCGATCATTTCCATCAAACACCCTCTCTAGTGCCACAAGTCCTTTAGGAAGTTTGTTGGTTTTGAGCTGAACAACTTCTTTTCCAAACACGATTTGTTTGTCATCTACTTCTTCCACAAATTCATTAAAATCAATCTCCTAGGCTTCATACTAATCTATACAATGTAGAAACTTGATTAGATCAGTATCATCATTGAAAAATTTCCAACTATAAACATTATCGGGGATGGAAGGTCTTTTTTTGAATTCAACCTATGAAATCCTAGCCAGAGTGATATCATCTCTTTTCAAAGCTACATTAGCCAAAAAGTCTGCCACTGAGTTCGTAGACCTATCTAACCACTCAATAGAGAAAGTATTGAATAGTTCAATGGTATCCCATACAACGTTCCTATACTATTTTAGCCTCTTATTTTTTGTAGCATATTTTGACCTTGCTTGTGAAATGATCAACTCAGAGTCTCCAAAGACTGTCAATAATTTTATTTTGTGTTTGACAGCCATATTCATCCCAATCAACAAGGCTTCATACTCTGCTATGTTATTTGTACATTCAAATGTCAGCAAGAATGAATATTTGAATTTAGTGCCTTCAGGTGAAATGAACACCACTCCTACTCCATTGTCCTCTTTACTGCATGCTCCATCAAAATACATTCGCCACACACCTTGTTCATTCTTGAAAACATGCTTATCAATTGGATTAGTACTTACTAATTTAGGCTAGGAAGGCTCTATTCTGAAACTTCCTAAATCCACATCGCAGAAGCAATTCAATTGATCTTGAGCAACATAGTCCACAATCTGATTCACTCTTGGTTCTCTATATAGTTTTACTTCTTCGCCATTTATGGGTATTGTGGCATATGACAAGTCAAATTATACATTTCCTCCAACTGTTGCAGTCCATTGTCTTGACAAGAGCATTCCAAAATGAGGGGGTGTGTCAATTACAGTTATTTCAATATTATATACTGCCTATGAATAAGCAACCAACTTCACTTCTACATCTTTCATAATTCCTACCACTGGGACAGGCCTACTATCCATAGCGTAGCATTTACCACTAGTAGAGTCCACCCACATGCCAAGTTGTTTCATGACCCCTACTGGCATGATGTTAATAGCAGCTCCTAAGTCAATCATGTAGTTTCTTACCAATTTATTATTTATGAGTAATGTGGTGAAAAATGGGTCGACCTATGGAGGATTCACCAATGAATCACCAAAACAAACTTCAGGAACCTTTATTTCTCCATGCTTGCCATTACTGATTTTAGTGGTCCCTTTGTTCTTAGAGTTTGTGCTTTTATTAGTTCCATTAGATATTAGTTGAATATCACTTTCTCTATACTCTTTTGTTTTCATCATTTCTAATAATGGCACAGCCATTTTGACCTGAGACAATGCTTGTGAAAAATCAAATGAGGAAGAGTTATCCATTTTGGCTATCTTCTTTTTTTCTAGTGGATCTCCCTTATTCTCTTCCTTCTCTTTTTTGTTTATTTCATCAGACTTTTGTTTATCTTTATGCAACTCATTTTTTTCTTCTTTGAGAACATGTTTTTGTTCATTATTATTAGGCTACTTATTTTCTATCTTTTTTAGTGTTCCCTGTGTTGTTTCTTTATCTTTCATAAATATCCCTCTTGGAATGCCCTCATCTCCATTTATTGTTCTATTTCTTAACCGATATTTTTTTTTCTGTTCTACTGCAACAATGGTCAATTCTTTGATCTCTTCCTCAATTGGTCTCCTCACTTTGTATTTACTTGACTGAGATGGTGTACAAGGAGGGTGTGGTTCATCATTGTTTTCATCATGATCAAAGAATACTTGTTGTTCTGCCATGTGATTATTATACCTCTGATTGTTCACATCATACTCATAACCTTCCTCTTTTAAAGATGAATATCCTTGTTCGACTGGGTGAAGGGTGTGAGAAGTTGAACATATTGTATGATCCTCTTCATTATTGTCAACTGGTATTTCTTCATCTTGTACTGATTGGGCTACAATGCCATGATCTAGGGAATGAGGCAACTTGCAAACCTAACACCAAGGATTTGTATTAACCATGTAGGCTCCATTTTTCTTTAAGGGATCAAGAGTCTCCTTATATTTAGGCTTATCAATTAGGGGTTTTCCATCTTTCCAATTTGTGTTGTATGGCATATCATGTAATATTGGTCTTTCATTTCTATATGAATTCTCCTACTTATTTTGGGGATTGTTAAAGTTTTGGGGAACTCTAAGGTTGTCCCTTTTGCTAGTCATCCCTGCAGCCTTTCTATTA
>VDFB02033048.1:0-64925 GCA_007258455.2 Sequoia sempervirens
GATCATTTCTTCCAACACTAGATTGTCAATGCTACTTTTGTTAATGATGATATTGCAGACCTTTCATTCACATTTACAATGGGTTTGAAACAAATTCTTTCGCTAGTCTTTCTCCTTCTCTTCATTCACCAAGGCCCTTCTGACCACTAGGGACTCACCCCTTTCTACATCTTCAGACTATGAAGACTAAGTGTCTTCATCTACATGGGATACTCACACCTTTCCTACAAGCCTCTTTTCCACCTTCTCTTGGTGTTGTGGGCATTCATATGCCCTATGTCCCTCTTCACCATATTGGAAACATGTTCCTCTAAAACCTCCCCTTCTTGTTCCACGCCCAAAATTTCCTTAGCCTCTTCGATCTCCACTATTCTAATCATGAGGCTGATATGATTCATCTCCTTGTTGACCTTGACTGGTACTAGATCCTTCATCCTTCCTATATTCGCCACCTCGACCTCCATATGGCCATTTACCATTCCTTCCACCTTGACCTCCTCCTCTTTGTTTGCTTTCAAACCTCTTGTTCAGTCACTCTTCAACCTTTAGAGAGAACTGATAGGCATCCTCAATAGTTTTCATTCTCACCAGTGCCAATTCCTCCTGTATACTTGGCTTTAGCCCATTGATATACTAGGAAACCTTCTCTTTATTCACCTCTGAGTGCCCTGTTCAAATTAGAACCTTGTGAAATTCCTCAGTGTATTCTTTCACCGTCCTCGTTCCTTGTCTTAGACTTTGCATTCTCTTCAGTAGCTCCAGTTTGTAATCCACTAGAATGAATTATTTCTTTAATTTTTCCACCATCCTTTCCCATCCGAAGATTTTATCTTTTCCTTTTCTGCCTCTTTTAAGTTGGATCTCCTTCCACCAAATACTAGCATGGCCCTTCAATTTGGTCTTTGAAAACTTTACTCTATGAGGATCTTCAATCTCCTCAAACATAAAAAATTCCTCCATGTCATTGATCCAATTAATCAATTCTTTAGGATTCAGACTTCCACTGAAAGCTTTAACCTCCATTTTATGTCTCTTCCTAATGCTTGAGATCGCTCACAACAACCTTATTTTTTTGTGATCCATTGGATCCTGCTCTTCCTCTTCCAATTCTTCTTTTGTTTCATCATCATTGTCATCTCTTTCCTAGTGTGCTCCTCTTCCTCTTCGAAATTCTTCTTGAAAGGCTTGCATCTGCCTTCTGAGGGCTCTGATTTCATCTCTAGGTGGATCTCTTCCTCCACCACCTCGGCCTCTACCTCTGCCATGCTAAGAAAGCCTTGGAGGCATCTTGAACTCAACCCAAACTGACAGGTCCTACTGCAACAACCTCACTTTTGGCACTTTGTTATAGACTTAGGAACTCTTGCTTTGATACCACTTGATGGAGGGTACTCCCCTTAAAATCAAAACAACAATACACAACCAAGTTTTCACAACAAAAGAAATGATCTTTATTACTGATCACTACAAATTATAGAGAACATGCCATCTAATTGGCTTCTTATAGGCATCTACCAAATTGACAGATTTGAACTTACAATATGATATTCTATGATTCCTCAGTCCTCTACAAGTTGTTCCTGCACATGTTCTCCCATGGCCTTTTTATTTCTCACAAGATCTCTAGGTTGGCCTTGGTCTCATGTCATAGTACCGTTCCTCACCCAATCAAATTTCAAAATCTTTAAGTAGTTACATCACAGTCAGCACTAGGAAATAGAATTATATTTCACAACAACAATGTGAAATATGTAATACCGCTTTTCCATGTGTTGGCCTCAGGTTTTATTGACCATCAACCACTGCTGACCATTGCATATCTATCTCCATCAAGTCATCACCCAAATTTTTTTCCATCTCCACTAATATCACCATGTCACACCAACACCACATTGTCGCTCCATCGGTGAGACCTCAAGTCACCTTCCATTGATATAAGGGATTCCCATCAATGAATGAAACACACCAAAGAAACCATTGGGTCATCAGGGGAATGACAAAGAAGGTTCCATTGACGCAACAAAGTCACACTGATCAGGTCATTAGGGAGACTCAGGACAGAGTCCCAGACCATCAACCACCGCTGACCACTGCATATCTATCACCATTGGGTCATTGCCCAAAATTCTGTACATCTCCACTGATATCACCATGTCACACCAACACCACATTGTCGCTCCATTGGTGAGACCTCAAGTCACCTTCCACTGATATAAGGGATTCCCATCGATGAATGAAACACACCAAAGAAACCATTGGGTCATCAGGGGAATGACAAAGAAGGTTCCATCGACGCAACAAAGTCACACTGATCGGGTCATCGGGGAGACCTAGGATAGAGTCCCGCCAAAGATTCTCGCCCACATCGATGAACATAACACCAAGCTCACATATGATCGGGCCATTGGCCAGATAAGGGAAATGATCCCGCCAATAGGGAACCCTTACGCTGATGAACTTCACATTCTTAACCACGTTGTACTAACACCATCGGACTATTGTTGGAACGTTGGGTGTAGTTACACCGATAGGTCAAGGTTCTGCCAATAGAACATGCCAACCCTTATTTGGTCAAAAATACTCAGAATGATGATGCAGGATTCCTCTACGCCATGGATGCTCTTGCATTACTATGATTAAACCTAAAGCCCTTCCAAATATCCAAGACTAGCCTATGACAACACCCATTTTATATAAGAGACCATGAGACAATAAAAAAATATCGTTGTTCCTCCTAAGTTAAACAAGTTAACAAAGCTAAAGAGAATGTGGTTGAACAACTTCCCATGGTTCCTAAAACATAGAAAAATAAGGTACACAAAAATGAATTGATAAAGGGGGGTATGGTGGACCTATTTCTCTAATTTCATTCAAGGAAATGAGATCCACGCCAAGAATTGACTAGATCAACCATTAGGTGAGTCAACTCAAGGTATGAATAAGCAAGTTTCCTATCTATGCAAGGATGGGGGTATGAGCTAAAGTTATCTTTGGGGAGAAATATTAAAACCATCAAATAAACTCCAAATTACAAGCTATAAAGTGCATTTATAAGCTTAAACATAATATTGATGGAAACTATAGACTTTAGGGAGAGTTTGGAAGGGGTAAATGATGTGTACCTTTTGAAAAAGGTGATTTTTCATGGCTCACTAAGGACTCATTCTCCCTATGGTGAATGGTTCTTGGAAAGGGCTCCAGAAAATCTGTTTCTGGGTTTTGTTCCTCTATGTCTACACTCCTAGATTCCCAATTTTCACTATTAAAAAACCAAAAATAAATTTTGTAGAAGAGTTTCCATGAAATTGCAAGAATGGTGACAACTTTGACAACTTTGACAACTTTGCAATTTTCTCCAATTTTTCTCTTCAAAAGATCTTCAACCTAAAACTTGCAATCACACATCAAAGAGAGAAAAATGTTGTTTGTTAGGTGAATGGGGGTTTTCCTTGGTCAAACCCCATTTTGGTAATTAAACCTTGAAATGAATAAAAGCATAAAGGAATGATGAATGAACAAATGCAATGCCACAACTCACCAATCCTTATTTGAACCTTGGATAAATCTACAATCTAGAATGAAGTGGCCTCAATGAATGTAGATCTCGATCATGAAACTTGATGTGAAACAAATTCCTTTTGAATGCTTGATAGATCTTGAACACTACATCAACATATTAGCTCAAACAACATTCATGATGCAATACATCTTTAACATGATAATTGAATCTTGATTGTTGCAAGAAATGATGAAGAAATCATCCCTTGAATGCCTTGAAAATGCTCTTAAATTTCTCCTATAATTCTCTCTTGAATGATCTTAAGATGAATTCAATTTGCTAGTTGAAATATAATGAAATAGCCTTGTATTTATATGTATGTTAACATTAATTCTTGAAATTCAAATATCACAGTACAACATTGAATCATGGATATGAAATCATTAAAATACTACCAAAAACATATTTAAAATAGGGTTCCTAGGTCTAAGTGAGGAACCATTCACCATAGGGCAAATGGGTCCTAGGCCACTTACCTAGGACACACATTGGTCAATGTTATACATTATGTAAAATCAAGGTCGTAGATCTAAGTGAGGACCCATTCACCCTATGGTGAATGGGTCCTAGGTCACTTACCTATGACACACATCTTCCAAAGTTAAGTATTGTGTAATGGAATTTATGAATGCCAGTTTTTATCCCTCAAAATTTACATTTAATTAGGCTTGGATTTGAATTAAAGGGGCCAATAATGGAAAAATAACCTCAATCAATTAATAAAGCCCTAGATTAGTGTGAAAGTGTAAAGGTACACCTTACATTAACACCAAAAACAAGACACAATTAAGTCCATTTAATTTGAAAGGGCCCTAAATTTAATGTGAATATGAAAAACATATTACAACACTAAATTAAGGCAACATTAAGCTCATTTATTATTATTTATTACCAAATTAAGTGTGCAAAAGGGATGTTTTTTCCTACACTATAGTTCCTTTCATTCCTCCCTTAAGGAAATAAAAGAAAGCTATGGTTGATAAACTTGCTCATACACAAACACAACTTGAGAACCACATGAAAAGGATCTGAAATGCAAGAGAGTGTAGGTGTAGACGTCGTGCTATTGCTCGTTCATTACAAGCAAAAGAATAAAATAATGACATATAAAATCAAAATCCAAACTTTTCTCTAGTAGTGCATGATGCCTTTCCTCCCCCGCCACAACATAAACAAACTTCCATGGATATTGTCATTAGACCACCCATTGTGATTAATATGGATGATGACATTGAAATTACTAAGATTGATGAGCAAATGCATAATGAGCTAAATCTAATGTTTTCCTCTTCTATGAGCTTAAAATATGATCCTCCTAATAAGAGTATTGAACTTGGTTCTTGTCCTAGTTTGGCACTTGATGTTTTCCCTTTGGCTAGTTGTCTGCAGGTTCCATATATATTGAACAAGATTGGGATGTGAACAACTTGCTATAGGTTGACTCACATGTTCTTGACTAGTATTTTTATTTGTTTTCTTTTGCATGTTTCTTTGTGTGATTGCATGTGTATAATGTGATCCCCCATACTGTTGTGTGTGATGTATCTCTCTCTTTATGTGCATTCCTCTATTTGTATCTGCATTCTTCTATATGTCGTAAACATTTACCTTTCCATTTGTCTTGTGTTTTCCTTTTGGGGATGACACAAGGAATCAAGACATTTAGATCTCTTCCATGTTGAACTGAAATATTTTTGTTTGTTTTCATTTTTTATGTGTCATTCTTCCTATTCTATGAGTATTGGATAATGATGACATTTTCAATCTCTATTACAACATTGTAGCAAAGATATATTTACCCTGAATCTGTAGACACCTTATGTATTTTTGAGGGAAACCCCTTCCCCTTTTTTGTGATGTAGTTTCATTCAAGAACATATGAATTGGAATAGGGATTTCCAAATAAGCTCTCATGTCTTCTTCATCAAATAATTTAAAGTTGATTGCTCAAAACAATGGTGTTAGCAATCGCTTTAAAGTGGGGGTATACATTGACACTCATGTTTCTTTGCTTGATTTTATTTCTTCTTGTGATGCATCCTTTTCTTGGTGGTGTCATTGGGATTGATGTCCTATGAGAGCATGATATTTCTTGGTGTATGGATTTCCTCTTAGTGATGATGCTAAGTGTTACATTCCCTAAGTTGTGATTGTCTTATCTTAGATTTTTCCTCTCTTAAAGACATTAGGCATGATGATCCCTAAGAAGAGACCTTACATGAATTAAGTGAAGTCCCTTTGAACAAACCTATATATATTTTTCATAAGAGTTTAGCATAATACAACTTGTTAACCTTGTGAAGCTTCAACCCCTTTTTAAGGCCACCAAGCATAACACACCTTGCTTGCTAGTAGAGCCTTTCCCTTGTTCATAGTGTGCTTAGCAGAATGCAGCTTGTTAGGCCTTGTGAAGCTCAAAACCATAGTATGTGTGTGACACATTATTGGAGTTTTCAAAGGGATAGCTTTGGTATGGGAAGTACAGTGAGAGCCTCTAGACTTGGCATGAATTTCTCACTAAGAAAATTTACTGGGGGCTCGCTTAGTGGATGGCCTGAGGTTCCATTAGCCTGTTTGAGCATGTGTTTGCATAGTAGACATTGAGTTATTCTTGTAAATGTGTTAGAAAAACAACCAAGACATGTTCCACATTATGTTGGACAATTAAGGCTTGATCCACCCTTTTGGACAAACAACTTAGATGTGTTCCACATTGTGTTGGATAGTCGAAGCTTGATCCTTTTCCCTTTTCTCTTTAGGACTTTGATGTTGTATGATTGAGTATCTTTGTCATTGTTGCATGCATATGTGTCTTGAATGTCTACTTTAGTGTTAGTTTGACATGGGGTCATCCTCTCACTAAAGTGGGGGCTAAATGTAGTGTAGGAAAAAGTATCCATTTTTCACACTTAATTTAGGAATAAATATTAAAATGAACTAAATTGTACCCTAATTTAGTGTTATAATATGTATTCTACATATTCACATTAAGTTTAGGGCTCTATTAAATAAAATAGACTTAATTGGTCCTCATTTGTGGTGTTGTAGATTGTACCTTTACACTTTAACACTTATCTAGGGCTTTATTAATCAATTGAGGTTAATCTTCCTTAATTGGCCCCTTTAATTCAAATCCAAGCCTAATTAATTGCAAATTCCAAATAGGAAAACTCGACATTCATTAATGCCATAACATAACACTTATCATTAAGCAATGTGTGTCCTAGGTAAGTGACCTAGGACCCATTTTCCCTTGGGCCAATGGATCCTCACTTAGGCCTAGGACCTAAATTCAAAATATTCTTTTGGCGGTATTTTAAGGATTTCAAATCTATATTCACATGTCGACTTGTTTTATTTGAATTTTGAGAATTAATGTTACATATGTATAAATATAAGGTCATTTTCACTAAGTTTCATTTAAGCAACCTAGCAATTTTATGAGCAATTTGATCCTAAGAATTTCAAGCAAGCTAGGTGCATTATCAAGAGCATTTTTAGGGCATTCAAGAGAAAATTTATTGAAGATCTATTACAGCAATCAAGATCCTATTACCTTATCAAAGTCCTCTTACACCATGCATGTTATTTGAGCTAATATGTTGATGTAGTGTTCCAGATCAATTCAAGCATTCAAAGGAATTGTTTCAAATCAAGTTTCAAGATCAAGATCCACATCCATTGAATCCATTTCATGCTAGTTACAAATCTACATTCCAAGGTACACTCAAGGGTTTGGTGATTTGTGACATTGGTTTGTTCATTCATCATTCCTTCATGTTTCATTATTTCTTTTCAAGGTTTAATTACCAAAATGGGGTTTGACCAACGCAAACCCCCATTCACCAACAAAAAAACATTTTCCCCTCTTGATTTGTGTTTGAAAATTTTAGGTGGAAGATCTCCTAAAGAGAAAAATTACAAAGTTGGAAAGTTGCATTTGTTGTCACCATTCTTGTAATTTCACGAAAACTCACTTACATGATTTGGTTTTTACTGTCTGACTGTGAAAATTGGGGATTTGGGAGGGAAGACATAGAAGAAGAGAACTCGGAAACCATTATACAGATCCCTAGCTAGGACCCATTCGCCATAGGGTGAATAAGTCCTCAGTTAGCTTTGAAAAAACACTTTTGGTGACTGGTACACATCATTTTCCCTTTCTCAGATCTGCATTTTTATTTTCGGTTCCATCATAATTCAACTTAATTTATTATATGCACTTTATAGGTTACATTTTGGAGTTAGTTTGTTATTTTTAATCTTTCTCCCCAAATTGTTGTCTAATCAAGACCCCTGTCCTTGCAAAAAAAGGAAATCAGTAGATTCACACTTTGACTTGACTCACCTCAAGGTTGATAGTCCTTTCATTATGTGGATCTCATTTCCTAATGAAATAGAGGAAGATAGGTCCATCATAACTCCATTGATGCACCTAATTTTCATCGTTTCAAGGATAATCAACCCAAGGATGGTTGATCAAACCTTCTTTTCTTTTGAGGCTTCTCATGTGGAGGAGTGTCAACAAAGGGGGTTTCTTGAGGAGGTGAATCTGCTCTAGACGGTTTCTCTTAAGGGGATGGTTCCTTTACTAATGGTAAATTTCTTCTTCTATCAAATGCATACACATATGGATCCACTTTTGGCTAGTAGGAAGGTATTTCCTCCATCACTGGGGCTTTCCCAATCAACTTGTCAACATTCTTTAGTACCATTTGGATCCTAGCAATAAGATCATTTATCTTTGCATAAGATCTAGGATAATCTACTCTTTTCTTAGCCTTTAGATCCTCTACTTTTCCAAAAGAAACCCACTTCAATCGTATTTCATTTACTTCTTTTCTAGTTTCAATTTTTTTTATTACATCCTCACCAAAGAGGAGTTTTTCTACAAATGAGGATCTTTTAATGCTTGTTCTAAATTTATTGATGAATCCTCTAGGATAAAATTCCCTTGTGCTTTCTTGAACCATTTTATATGTTTTCAACATAGGGTAAACAAGTTTTAGGCCTTCCCTAGTCACTATGAAATCTAAAAATACTATAAAGAATAGGAAGAAAGAGCCCTTATTTTGTCCTTTGAGGTGGGCCTTACTATATTTATTTAGTTTCCAAACCATTTCTATGCTAACCTCAAAGTAACACACCTTGGCCTGATGTGAGGTCCCATAGGGCACCCATACATTGTTATCATTGTTGAGTCAAAATGGAGAAACCAATCTCCCAAATTGTATTGCACATCTAATTCAGGTACTCTTTCCTCAGGCCTTAATAAAATCATAATTTATTTATGCAATTCGCTCTCTTCTACTCCCATGAAACTCAATTTTTTTTATAAAATGGTCTTCAAAGACCACATAGTTTGCAAGGTCACAATACATGTCGCAGACATGAATCCAACATTGGACAAGGAGAGTTTTCCACTATCATCTTCCTTCTCATTTTATTCTTCATGTAGACACTTAAAATTGTCCTGATCGATATTGCACATCTGAATCTAATTACTAACACTGTTTCATCTTGAATCACCTCTTTTCAATCATTTAATTAAATAATCTTCATTATTTAACTAAATTTATTATTTTCTCCTATTAATCAAATAATCAATGTTATTTAGATAATTCATCCCCTTTCATGCTAACTCACATCCTATTTAAATAGATAATGTGAATTATTTAATTAAATTTCTTATATCTTCTCATTTAATTAAATGATCTTAATTATTTAGTTGAATGTTATTAATTTCTCCCTTTTATTAAATAAATTAATTATTTAATGAAACTTCTAATTTCCTCCATCTTGCACAATTAAGTAATTTCTCAAATTACTTAATTAGCTAATTTCCCTCACCCTCCCACTTGCAATGGAATATTCCTAAGGAATATTCCTCCATTTGCACTCCTCCAAAATGGGAATATCTTGTAACAACTTCCTGATTTTTAGGAAGTGTGCTTCAATAAATCAATGAGAGCCATTGATTAAAATACTTGATCCTTTTCAACTTGCATTCTCATCCTTTGATGAGAATCCTTGATCCATGCCATCTCCTCTCATAACTTCTCATCCATTTATTGAGTAATTCAATCCTGACCATTGATTCACCATTTTCTCCTATAAATAGTCCTCATTTCTATGAGAAGAGGATCCACTTTCATTTAGAGTAACTAGACTATACTGAATTTTAGAGAAATCTCCATTAGCATTTGAGAATTTAGCATTTAGCATTCAATGTCCATTTTAGCTTGTCTTTCATTTATTTTCATCAATCTTCATTAATGGAATCTGTTTGAAATATTTTTTCAACTAAGGGGTTGGGAAAGGGCTAACATTCCACATCAATGCAACACCAATCCCCCAATGGGATGGGGTTTGAGTCATTCGATTAGTATCCTTTTTGAATTTCTTGTTTGTTTATGTTTAATGGCTTATTTGTTTGATGTTTTAAAGTATTTCATTGTGAGCTTGACTTAACTAGCTAAGTATTGGTTTATTTCAAATGGATCTTGTAGGTTTAGCTTAGGTTGTGATCATGCTCACATTTTTGCACTAGAAGGAGGGAATAACTAACCGAATTTGATGAATTTTCGTTGAGTTTTCTACGATTTGTAGGTTGCAGGGCCCAACGACACAATTGTTTTGAAGCAGGGTGACGTAGTTGCAAACAGTGATGAAATTACTTTCATTGGCATGTAATTGTCATATAGCCAAAGCATTGCAATTGCATATTGTGATGCAATTAAAAATGGTCACACTATTGTATTGACGTGTTTTTTACGTTGATGTAATTGATCATTCTATTTTGTTATTGCAAGTCAACCAAAGTGACAGTTGAAACAACAACACATTTTTTTTATTCCAATGCAATTGACCTCTCTGGTTTTTGACAAAGCGATGTTATTGATGTTCACCAGAGTGACGCATATGCAAATAGTGACACAATTCAAGTTCACTAGAGTGACAATTTTTTGCATAGCAACACAATTGTCAGGTAAAAGAAAGAGTTAAATTTTCATGTCTGCTTTGAATTTTTAATTTAATCTACTCTCTAATCATTTACTGACTTTTGGTTTTTTCTGTAAGGCTAACTATTTTGTAAGTTTGGAGAGGAGCATACAATCTTGAAGTGAAGGAGAAAAATATCATTTGATCTTTATTTTAAAAGTGTTTTTAAACACTCATGGGATGATATAACCCATCTTGTTGCTTTATTTCATGCTTTAAGATAATTAGGTTTCAATTTGGGATGTAAAACTTATAATTCTTTGAGTTCTTTCAAAGTTGGTTAAAATTGAACCCAAACAGATCCTCACATTGAAATGTTGTTTAAAATTGAACAACACAAACCTACACTTCATTTTGGTGCAATTAAAATGAACATAACATCTATGTTGGTGCTTTAAAACAAATCAATGTATTTCATGCTTGCCATGCTTGTGTAACCTTTTAGTGTGTATCTCTCCCCTTGCACTGCGTGTGATCTAGGGTGAAGAGAAACACTCCAAGTTTACAAAAAAATTTGAGTCACCCCAAGTATTTGCTATGTATCCTCTCCCCTTGCGCTTCGTGTGATCTTGGGTGAAGAGAAATAGCATTTTCTTATCTTTATTAGATAAGGGCCTACCTATGAGACACATCCCATAATGGAGAACTCATAAGTGACACTAAAATCATTTTACCAGTGGGCTATAAGTGTTTGCAAAATTGAAAGAAAGTAGCTTAAATTTGGACATGAATGCCATGACGTGCCTCTACCCTCATATAAATGTAATGGGTTGTACAAGGTGGCTAAATCTTTAAGTAGCTTATGTACATAATGCATGCGTCCAATGTTCAAGGTTTTCATTACACACCTTTGTCTAGAGGTGAACCAAGTTTCTTGAAATGTCCTTTGAAGTAGTACATGGGAGGCACACCACTCCCAGAAGTTACTTACCACGTTCAATTTATAGTTGAGGCATAAAGCTTGGGTGATCCCACAATAGTGGTTTACACTTTCTGGGAGATCCTAATTTTTGCTAAAATAACATATTTTTAGAAAATATAATTATTTAAGCCAGGAAAATTTCCATTTAAAGGATTCCAATTGAAGAGGGTTTGATTAAACCACCTTAGATTAAAGCCCCTTGGATAGAACCCCACTAGTTTTAAACCATACCTATAACGGAGTCTCCTTTACACCTATCAAAATGCTAATAAAAACCACTTTTGATTTACCTTTTGGGGGATCAAATGAATTTATTTAAAATTTATTTTTTATATGTAGTGCTTATTATAATCTTTCCAAAAAGTATAATTCTAAATAAATTTAATTTGATTATTATATTTATTTTTTATTTCTTGTGAATGTAGGGTTTTCAATCAAAATCAAGCTTCTATTCTTCACATGTAGAAAAATAAAGGCATTATCAAAAATTGAAAAATATCTATGCACTAGATATTGGATGTCCTTGATCCAACAAAAAAAAAAAATGAAGTTTGATACATACAAAAAGTTATGTTTTAGCGAGTAAATCATGTCTAAATTATAAAAGGTTTGATTTTGAAACTTAATTAAGAAAAAAAAATTCAATGAAATGCTATGAAACCAATTCCATGCACTAGATATTTTTAATTAAATGTTCACCGTTAAACTGACCAGCGTTGAGCGCCGACGGCACCACGGATTTTGCATTGCCGAACCAGCGGTACCGTCCGGATCAACCATGAATTGACCACTTTGACACTGATGGATCTCCCATGGCGATTCGGCACCATCGACGGCGGTACCTTTATTCCTCTAGATTGTTATTGACTGATTTATTGAGCCAAACTAGTAAGTCTTATGGAATAAGAATTGTGAAATATCTCCCATACCCATTGAGTTAGTTAAACACATTGCTTGCAATTCGAACAACTCAAACAAGCATCAACTTGTTGAAAAATTTCAAACCCTTTGTTTATATGTGAGTGCACTTCAAGGTTAATATATTATTGCATACCTATAAATAATTTTTTTTTTCTAAACAATATATTAGTGGTTTCCCAATATACTTGACCTTATCTCTACTCACTTATATCAAAGTTAACCTAGGGAACTATGGCTTACATCTTTGATTTCTGCAATATCAAGATTTTGTGGAAAACATTTTTCCTTTTCATAGAAATTCTTAGTTTAAACTTAATCAAGATATTTGATGTGGTAAAAGCAATCTCATTAATCAAAGGTTAACTCATTTGAACCCTCAAAGAAAGTACACATTGTTTTCATTTTCCAAAACATCTTGGCTTCCAAACAAAGAGAAAACAAGTAAATGCATACCAAAACATTGTATCAAAGTTCTCCCATCAAACAAACATTGATTTCTTAGGTTTATCACTCCAAGGGTAAAGCATGTATTTCACTACCTTGATCTTGTAAACAAGTCCCTCTTAGGTTCACACATTAGGATCAATCATCCCATTCATCTCAAAACATTTGACATCTCACCTCACAAACAACTTTAAATTTTTTGGACACAAAAACCTCCTAGACTTGGGTTATCATCAACCAATAACCTAGCTTAGCTATATGTGTGTAAATGAATCCTTTTCCATGCATTTAGTTAAGTTAGCCAACATCCTTTTGAACAATTTTATCCTAAGGTCACAAGTATACCTTTAGGATTCACAAGTTCATTAGCATCTTTATCCAAAAAACAAACATCAAACCTAAAGTCTACTGCTATCTAAAATTTAGAAGTTCATCATCCATATCACTCACCCCTTTCATTATCCAAATCACATCAAAATACTTAAATAGGTCAAAAAGTAAAAAAATCCAAAAACATACCTTGTCGAACTACATTGTCTCTGAGCTTGAACGTAGGCAAGGCCATCACTGATGAGCCCCTAAGACACATTAGGTTAGTCCTTTAGGAGTCTGTCATAATAAACTAGATATCCATCAAAGGTCATATCTCATCAATAAACGGTTACTTGTTAGAATCAGTCAAACTACGTTGTCTTTGTGCATATAACGTAGGTAAGGCCATCACTGATGATCCCATGAGGTGTTAGGTAAGTTTCCCCTTAGGTCTTGGTCTTGGTCTACAACTCAGAAAACACAAAAACATCAAGAAATTTTAAAAACCTAAAACATTGGAAAACATTCAAAAATCCTAAACAACCTCAAATAGTTTGAAAACCTAAACATTCACATATACCCAGAAAGGAAAAAAAGAAAAAAAATAGCCTCAAAACATTGAAAAACATCAAAAACATTGAAATATTCCAAACAAAAACTCCAAAACCAGCCATCCCATATTGCTTTCACTCACAATAAACTTCCATTCATAATAAACTAATCATCATCATCAACCTTTGGTAAAACAAGTGGAAACAAGTATGAAAATTCATGTAGTGTGAACCTAAATGTAAAAAATTTGAAGTCTTGACCATGAGTAAACAACTCAGTAACATTTGTATCAATGACCTATCAAACAATTAGTCTTAGTCAACACATCTGATAAACATGTCCTAGGATGCATCCTTCCTACAATGGACATCATCATCAAAAATCACCTTAGTTATGTTACTTTGGAAAGAGGTACAAATGACATTGACTGTCTGTTCATCTTGATCTTTTCTTATGGTTTATCTTATTGACCCATTCCAAGGACCTCTCGATGATTTCTATGAAAATGTTTTAAAGATAAAGGAATGGGGCATCAATCATTATCTTTTTTTTTTGTGCTTGTGGGATGTTCTTGTAAAATAACATTGATGAATACTTGCTTTGTTGTGTGTAGGGAGGTTTTTTTGAATAAATTGTTGACTATTGTGTATGATTTGGTCCAAAATTTTCTAAACTTCTAAACTGCATTCCAACAAGGTTTCCATATGTTAGGTGTGAACAAGGATTATCCTATCTATTTATAGAGTTGAAGTCCATTGCACTAGATACAAAGCCATCCTGGTCATCAATACCATGATGCATCATGTCTATGTGCTATATCAAAAATAAGGAATGAAATGATGAAGTATCACAATCCCTTAAACAAGCAAATAATCAATCTCATCACCATATCTAATAAAGTTTCAAAGAATCATAAACTTTTTGGACTTTTGAATCAATCTCAAAATCAATGGTTAATCCATCTTAATCTTCTATCCTCTCTCTGTACTAACATGGTATCATGATAGTAAAAAATAATAATAATGCATCCATCTTGCATCCACAAACCATCAATGTGCATACATCCTACATAATCATAGAATATCATTATCATATAGAAAATACACAAAAAGAAATGCATCCATCTCATAGCATGAAGAAAAGATACTAAAAAGGAAAGTAAATCATCCATCACATTGCATTCGTGACATAAATCATACATTTTATATCATATAGCATCACACCATAAATCATACATACATCATATCATATGCATAAATAAAGAAGTGCATCCATAACATAAACATCTACATCTATAACATAAACATCTACATCCATAACATAACATACGCATCCACACATGATCATAAAGCATAAAATAAAAGAACACCATATCATAATTGCATCAAACCATCTCATATATATATCATCAAAATGTGAATATCATAATACAAAGTCTGAATCAATGTGTAATGACACCAAAAAATGGATACACATGAGGCTATAAAAAATGAGCCAATGAATGTATATATATATATAACATATCAGGGTTGTACATAAAAAATGTGTCTACAAGTGCAAGACTAGCCTTGGCTCTATCAATCCTTGTGGTGGGAATGATCCTAATGTCTCGTTGATGGTTTTTGATGGCCACTACCCAAAGGTTGCTGGTGATCACCACCCCTAGGCTATCTATGGCCGCTCCTGGAGGGCTGATGTACTAAAGAAGCACCTCCCAAAGCACTAGGTGCCACCCTACTCTAAGATGAAAAATCTAGTTGGCACTGGTGTGGAGGAACATCTCTATAATACATCTTATAATATGCAGCCTCCATCATGGCCTTCCCATACATATGAGCAGACTTGCTGCTAGCTATGACCTGTCTCATGCGCCAACTGGATGGTAAGCTATTGGACCTGCTACCTATCCTGGTGCCTCTCATCGAAAACCTATTGTACCTTCTAGCAGGTTGCATCCCGCTCACCAATAACCTACTGGAATTTCTAGAGTAGTTGGTCCCTCTATGTAGTGAGAGCTTGGATCTGAGCGTCATGAGGGTCAGGGACTTGTGGCTACTATTGTGGTTGCTTCTATAGATACTATTGAGGTTGTTGTTGATGTTGGTGTGGTTGTGCCTATCATAATGGTTGAATGAAAGGAGGTTGACCTAACACATATCCAACCCCCTGATCCTACTACTACTAGTAGTTCCCATCACTAGGAACCCATACGTCATGGCCATCCCAAGGAGGCTATTGATGAGGTTGTTGAAGACCCTTGCCCTATCCTCAACCTTTCCCTTTGATCTGTCTCTGACCTCTACCTCGGCTAGGAACCTATCCTTCAATGGAATCAGTTTTTTATTATAGGAAAAGTAGGTTTTGAAGGGACCCCAAAACCCTTTACAAAAAGGATCGTTGCTTTAAAAGATAATACAAAATAGAGCGAGCAGCCAACCAAAAGATAAAAACTAGTAAAACACCAACCAAAAAGAGGAACAAAAACAACAAAAATTATAGATTCTTCAAAATATCAACAACTTCCAAATTACTATAAATAATCTTATGATGCATATTCATAACCTCAATGACCTCCTTAGCAAGGAACCCAAAATTCTTCTTGGTTTTGTTATGAGTCTGAGTACAAGGACCCTTCTCATGTATCCCTTCTTTCTGAACACTAGGGAGATCCACCATACCACCCATGACCTCTTTCAAACTAGATGAATCCCCCATCCACTACCTAGCTTTCTCATTAAGAAAATGTAGCCCCTCAGCTTCCTTACACATTGCAGGCTTACTGACATTGACAACCTTTTCCAAGTTTTGATGGGCTCTATCCATTTTGTCTTCTAAAACTATAATTTTAAATTCAAGGTCTTTTTTCATCTTCAACATTTCATCAGTTACAATCTTCATAGAATCAACCAACTAGTTAACTTGGGTCTAGAAAAAAGGCTCCTTGGGATTAGAGGAACCCCCAAAATTATTGTTCAAAGAGCGAACCTTCACATTAGTGAGGTTCATTTCATTAAAATCCCATTTAAAAAGTGGGAAGACAATTAAGGATCCATATTTCACCATACCTAGCACATTGGGAAATCCCTCACTATTACAATTAAAAGTGTCCTTGTCATCCACCAAGTCCTCTAGAGAATCCCTAATATCCTTATCATTCAAAAGAGCCTCCTTCCCTTTATTACCATAATTAGGAACCTTAATTTTGCACACAGACCTCTCAAGCTTAACAATCACATTCATACCCTGCTTTTGCACCTTCTCATTCTCCAGACCAACATTAGTCCACAAAGTCTCAGCATTGGGAGAAACATCAACTCCAGTACTAACAATATCCTCCTAGGTCAAGCACACTTTCTCCTTAACCTTACTCTTCCTACCAGTCATAGGGAAATCCACATCCTTATCCCCCACAATATTTTCCACCACTTTCTTCTTGCCTGAGGAATCACCTTTGAAATTTATTTTATTACCACTCAGAAGCTTTCCAAGTTTAACTTTCTAAATCTTAGTGGAATGTTCATAACTCTTCAAATTTAGGGGACTTGGAAGATTTTGTCATCTTTGTATGCTTCCCCTCAAAATAATCAAGAGGTTCTGAATAAACCTCCATAGAGGCTTCTAAACTAGGAGCTAACTCCTCATAGCTAGAACCAATTTTAGACCCAATATCATACTTTGGGTTAGATATCTTTTGGTGACATTTAGAAATCTTCTTAGGTTTATTAGGGATAGTGTAGGACTTAGCATATTTTTTAATTAAGAGGATTAATCCCTCATGTAGGATAGGGTTCTTGGGGTTTCTTTTACGGTCTCTTATACCATTTTCCAAGGAGGCAAGTAAATAAAAGGGGAAAGAAACACTTTTCCTATGCCTAAAGTGATTCAATAGAACAAAATGGTACCCAGAAAGAATTGAAAAGTGGACATCAAGAGTAATATACCTCATTATTTCTTCAACCACATCACCCTGGATTACTTTGATGGAGTTGCAAAGGTAACCACCAAATTTTTCCTTCTCCAATTGTCTCCTTTCATCATCCTTGAAAAAACTATCCATAGCAACACTCGACTCTTTCTTATCCCTATAGACTTTCCTCCCCTCAATGGAAAAACCTATAATATTAGCAATAAAATCTACCATGATATTAAATTCCATCCTTCTCCTCCGTCCATCCATTCCTTCCATTCCTCAGGCCATCCCTATGTCAAGCCATTTATTAGGCTCAAAAACCTCAGGGAATGGAGGATTACAAACACCCACAATCAGTGTGGGAAGAGTGAAGTGATAGGAGAAAAGTATTATTCTTGAATGTTGATCTTTACAAACCTCTACCACATCATCAAATCACAAGGAAAATCCACTATGAAGATCACACTTGGATTTGATATGCCACATGATAATCAACATGTAATATAAAAAAATAATGATGTGATCCCTTTCCTCAACCCATATGCAAATCATGATTTAGAATAGATAGGACTTTGATAGGGAGGGGGTCATTCCCTTCCCAAACATTATACTCATGAACCCCATAATTAACAAATTTATACATAATACAATTTCCCTCTCTATAAATCTGAGAAATGAAACATTGATCAAATGAATTCAAAATGGCTTAGGCATCGAGAATAATAGGTTCAACCAACCAAAAAGGAGGAGTAGACATTTTAAGGTTATTGGTAATATTTAAGAAATCACCCTCAATCTAAGCCTCACTAAAACCTTTAGACTAAGCCATCTTCAAACCATGATAGGCAGTTGAAGCTTCCGCAAAGTGGTTTTTCTGGATTCCCAAAGGTAGTAGCATTGCAAAAACAAACCTACTATTAGAGTCATGTAACACTCCACCAAAACTAGCAGGTCACATATTACCTTTCACAGCTCCATCAAAATTGACTTTCATCTAACCAATAGGAGGAGCTTTCCAAATAAAATCATTCCTAGAAGCCTTACCTTTCTTCAAAGGAAGAGAAATATTAAAATGAAGATTCCAATTTAGGGAGACACAAGCATCACAAGGTGAAACAATAGTCTTAGGCCCACTCTGAAAGGACACCTCAGACAATTTTTTTTCTTTGATAGCAACACAAATCTTATAAGCAAGCTTGATAGAGTAAAGGGAATTATCCCTAAAGATTTTGTTATTTCTTTCCAACCAAATTCCCCATACCAAATGAGGAAGAGTAAGAGACAAAAGTAAATCTAAAGTAGAATTAGAGGATTGGCCCAACCATTGAGACCACAAATAATCAATAGAAGACATAAAAACCCAACTCAAGTTCCGGGGAGAGAGCACATGGGCCCAAACATCCCCCATAAACATGTAACCAATCAAAAGATGATACACATCCTACACAACTTCTTCACAAAGAAAACATCTGCTAGGCATCATAAAACCCCTTTTCACAAGATTATCAATAGTAAGCACCTTGTTTTGGAAAAATAACAAAAATAAAAAATCACTTTAGGAATCAACTTAGGGAACCAAAGAGAGGCCCAAAATGGGGCAAGGCCAATAAAAGAACTTTGGAGAGCAAAAGTAGTCGAAATAGAAAATTTTCCATTGGACAAAAACTTCCACACCACCTTGTCATCTTGGGAAAAGGAAGGGATATTAATAGAAGATAAGGATTTAAATAGAACTTCCATACTGGGATTAATCACATGAAGCCTTTTCTAAGAGTCATTATCAATGTAATTGACAAAAAATCTGCCACAATGACGAATACAAAGATCCATAAAAGGAAGATCCCATATCTCATCTTTGACCAGGACATTCCCAAATCACCAGTCTTCTCAAAAGAGAATCCTTCTACCCTTCCCCAATTGCCACCGCAATTCTTTAGAGATAATACTTCCAGATTTAACCATAAAGTTCCAAAGGGATGAACAAGAAGGAGGGGAGAAACCACTGGCAAGAAGATCCCTGATATGATCCACCCCCCAAAGATATTTACTAGAGATAATTTAGGCTCATTCACTATTTCCAGAGATAAGGTTCCACAACTTCTTAGCAAGTAAAGCTAGATTTGATTCTCTTATTTTATGAATTCCCCAGCCACCCACCTTCTTAGGCTTGCAAACATCATCCCAAGACAACAAATGCAACCTTTTCTTCTCTTCAACCCCAGACCAAAGGAAATTTTTCTGAATACTTTCAATCTTCTCCAAAAACGTCAAAGGCATATAAAAGAGACTCAAAGAAGAAACAGGGAGGTTTTGGAAAGTAGACTTAATCAATTGAACTTTGCTAGCTTGGCTCAACAAAGCACCTTTCCAACTAGCCAGTTTAGAATTAAACTTATTGACCAGACCATGTGAGAAAGAATCAAGAACAAAATTAGAGCACAATGGGAGGCCCAAATAAGATGAGGGAAATTCCCCATAGTGACACTACAAGATCCACATAATTCTTTGTTTCCTATGCTTAGGATTATTCAAAAAAAACATAATACTCTTGGGAAAACTAATCTTTTGTCTAGAAGTTGCTTCATATTTCTACAGAATAAGCCTGATAGCTTTGGCCTCTTTAATGGAAGACTCGCCAAGAGTAAGGGTGTCATCCACAAACTACTGGAGGGAACAGATCTGATTATGAGAAGAAGGAGAAAGCCCCAATAACTGACCAACATTGATAAACCTTTAAATTAATCTTCCAAGAGACTTGACCATTATGATAATTAGAAATGGAAAGATGAGATCTCCTTGTCTTAATCCCCTTGAACAAATTAAAAAAGAGGACAAGAGGAGCCATTAACTAAGATAGAGAATTTCAGAGTAGAGATTAACTGCCTAACCAACAACACTAACTTTTCCCCAAAGACAAAATCTTTCAAAATCTTTAGGAGGAATTCACAACCAACTCTATCATAAGCTTTAAGAAGGTCCAACTTCAAAAGAAAACCAACCTGTTTATTAACTGTTAAGGAATCAATATTCTCATGGAAAGTAAGAAATGAGTCAAGGATTTTCCTTCCAGGCACAAATCCATTTTTCTTAATCTAAATAATTTGAGGGAGAGCCTTTTGTAATCTAACCAGCAATACTTTAGAAAAGATCTTATAGATGGAATTGCATAGGCTAATAGGATAAAACTAACCAAAAGATGAAGCCCTCGAATTCTTCGGAACCAAAACAATAAAGGAGGAGTATAACTCTTTTAAAAGATTACAACTGCCAAAGAACTCTTTAGTAGCATTCACAACATCCTTCACCACAATGTCTCAAATTTTTTGAAGAAGAATATAGGGAACCCATCAGGTCCAGGCACCTTATTACCTTCAAAAGAGAAAACCACACTCTTAATCTCATCATCCAAAGGAATTCAAGCCAACTGCTGATTGAGGTCATTATTAATATATTAATATATTAATAATATATAAACTAATATATTATTAATATATTAATATAATAATAATATACCAATATATCAATATATTATTAATAATATTAATATTATTAATATGTTAATAATATATATAATATAATATATTATTAATATATTAGTATATTAATAATATACTAATATATTAATATATTAATAATATATTATATTATTATATACATGTACTCGGTTTCAAAAAATTGCAAGTTTCCTGTAGACACCTAAAATTGCCCTGACTGGCAAACAACACTATTTAACTAACTCTCACTCTTTTGATTAAATAATACATTATTATTTAATTATTATCATTTCTCATATTCATCTATTAATTAAGTGATTTAACATTATTTAATTAATTCATCCTCAAATCATCATTTACATCAGGAAAAACCCTAATTTCCTCTATTAATTGAATAATATTACATTATTTAATTAATTCATTTTTTCATCATTTTTTACTATTTAAATAAATTTCATTTATTTAATAAAGTCCTAAGCTAACTTTATTCTTCCTGATTAATTAAATAACATCAATTATTTAGTTATGTCACTAATCTACCTTATTCTCCTAAATTAATTAAACTATTAAGTGGTAATAGTTTAATTAATCACTTTCCCCTAAACTTGATTGATTAAATAAATTATTCAAAACATCATCCAAAAGGTCAAATCAAACAAATACAACTTTGTTTGCAAAAGTAAAAGATGATTTGCACATTTAATTCAAAAAGATTAATTAATGGAATCAATTAATTAATTATCCTCACCCACTTTCATGATTGAGAAAATTACGATCCCCTGATGGCTCACTCTGATTGGCTGATTATTCTTCAATTCCATAGACTATTCAATCTATTTCCTCAATCCCACTAAATACTCAAATTGATTTCTTCAATCACACTGATTACATAATGAAAATACATTGATTATTCCCATCTAAATCCTCTCAACGATTTTCAGTCGTTGATCAAGATATTCTACTACGCAATCTCGAGTGTTCATTTCGAAACACAAATTCTATATAACAACCTCATTTATTCTAAAAAACGATCGGAGAATCAACATCTTTTTCACAATGAAGTAATGTTGAAATCTTAATCGATTTTTGGATGAAATTTACATACATCTTCGATCAAACATCTCGCATCTTTGAAGCTCTTTGCTACGCACAAATGGAGGCTTCACATTGATACAACGAACAATCAGAACATCTTTGCGAACACACTTCAACATGGGATGGTAAAGCTATATTATATTGAATTCATTGTTCTTCCTAGTTTCATTTCGTGAGTAATGGGTGTGAATCTTAGCTTTTTTTGGATTAGATTAGTTTCAATTCAAGTATTATTTTGATTTCTTAATGCTCTGTTGATTTCCCCCTTACACATTCGTGCACACTCGGTGGGACCATGGTCCTTAGCACTAACTATTTCATGAGTGAATTTTGATGTTGCAAGTCTCATAAACGCAATTGAAAAATTTTCACATAGAAGCTACATAAAACTTATGTAGTGGATTTCTTGTTCCTACCGTAGTTGACATTTTTTTGGCCGCTTCTGCCTTTTTGTTCGCTTTTGTTTCATTAATAGGGCCACTTCTACATTTTATGTTCACTTTTGCACATAACAGAGCCACACTTGACTTTTTGAAGTGTTTTTGGTTCCAAAAACAAGTTCACAGGTGCACTAAAGGAGGTCGCTTCTACTTAAAAATTTCTCCTTTGCTCTGTTGAATTTTATATCCAAAATTTGAAAAGTTATTTTTTGATTTTTAATGCTAACAATTGCTTGATTTGAATGTTTGACAGGTGCTAACATTCTTTATTCAGGATTTGCAGGAGAATGGAATGAATTTTTACCCAAGAAAAAACTAACAAGTTTTATTAGAGGGAAAGCGATCGGTCGAAGTTTAAATTTTCTTAGAAGCTTTCATAGTTGGGAAATTTTTTTAATTTGGTCCATAAAATGAACCCCGCAAACCAAATGATTTTCAATTTAGTGCTTAAAAATAATCTTTCAAAAGATTTCTAGCTTAGGAAAATATCAATTTAGTGCTTAAAAAGAATCTTTCAAAAGCTTTTTTAGCTTAAGAAAACTTCAATTGGTGTTTAAAAAGAATTTTCATAAGCTTTCTAGCCTAGGAAAACTTTGCAATTGGTGCTATAAAAAGAACCCCACAAATCCATATGCTTTCAATTGGTACTCTAAAAATTTTTTTTACTAAGCTTTCTAGATTAGAACAAACACTTTGTTTTGGTGCTCTAGAAAATCCTTTCCTTTGACCAATGATTTCAATATGTTGACGAAATGAGTGATCTCTTTTTGTTGAACAATTAAGACAAGGCTTTAGAAACACTTCAATTGGTTATTAAAATTGGACAAATCAATTTTTTTGACTTGCACATTGATATCTAATTGCTTGAAATCCAAAATACTTCACTTGTTCATTTTATTTTATTTTCATTTTTTTAGGTTTAAAAACAGCATTGCAATGAATTGTACATTGTACATTCTATGTTTGGAAAACTAGGTGTCTATCCTCTCCCCTCATGCCTTTTGGTGATATTGGGTGATGAAAAGCATCTTGAGTTTTGCACATTTTGTTTACATTTCAAAGCATACCTTTAGAGGGTTTGTCTCCCAATTTGTGAGGGAACAACCTAAGCAGTACTTTTGTTTTGGTTTGCTATATAAATAAATTGTGGGTGTGACGAAAGTCATCAACCACCTAGTGCGGATGTTCTATACCGAGGAAAGTCTCCCTTAGTATTTGTGAGATACATAAAACCCACAAGGGTTGGGAGACCTCTTAATTGATTGAATCACCACATGTATAGACACAAGTCTATCCCAAAACATGACTAAGAACCAATGTTGTAGAAGCCTCATCTTTTTAGCCAAAAAAATTCTTTGAAGTGGTGCATCGAAACTCTAGTTCCGAGAAGTTACTTACCAAGTTTGACTTATGGTTGAGCTTAAAGCACTCTCCAATTTTTGCATGTAAAATCATCCCTTCAAGGCATGATGCAAGACCACCTAGAAGAAAGTGTCTATCCCTAGGGTGTAAATTATCTTCACGAAATTTCCAAATCTTTCGATTACTTTGAAACATCAAACATTGTGCTTGAATTGAAAAGAACATACCAAAATAAGCATTTAACATGTTTCTCAAACTTCAAACCCTTTTGACTTAGTGTGAATCCTTTGAAAAGATCCCTATATTTGCACTCCTTAAGGATATCTCAAAACAATATCCCTAAAGGTTTCTAGATATTTAGGCTCACATTTCATGTCACATTAAAAACAAAGTTAAACATTGGAAACTATGACTTTAGCATTTCAACTTCCAAAGAACTTTGAGCTTTTTTGGAAGGAGACGTGTTTAAATTTATAGACACTTAGGGTAAAATAGTTTTGATTGTTCTGTTGGATGATATCACTATCCAAAATATCAAATTAGATCAAATGAAGTTATCCAAAACTACAAAATTCATCCAAACTGCTGCTAATACATAAACTAGAAAGCAAAATTGAACAGAGGTCACTTTTGCTTCTATTTTTGCCACACTTGACCAAAAATTGGTCGTAGTTGACAAAAATCTACCACTTTTTCTCTCTATCTTATGATAGTTACTAATGAAAACCTATCACTTTTAAGAAATTGAGCACACCTAATCTAAATATTACCACAGTTGACCTTTTCTATGCCACACTTGACAAAATTTTCCAACCGCACTTGCCAAAAATTAGGTTGCTTTTTCCCAAGAAGGTCACTTCTACCTAAGAAGGTCACTTCTACCTATATAATTCACCAGTTAGAAAAACTTGAAATAGAGTCTGCTTTTGAGAAAATTGACCACAATTGTTTTTTTCTGATTTGGCCACACTTTCCCAAAATCTAGCCTCTTTTGAAATTAATTTTCCGCATTTGCTCCAAACTTATTGCTTTTGCTCCATTTTTTGGTGAAAATAATAAAACCAATCCAAAATTGGTTGTAAATCCTTTTGAGAACGAAACAGTTAGACTCCCTAAAACAAGTCATAAATCCACATCAATCCAAATTCCATTTATGAAATCAAAAACACTTCAATCTAGCTTTAGGATTCAAAATCAAAACAACTTTGGATTATTCCTTCACTCAAACTTCTAAGATATCAACATTTGCTTGAACCTCAAGGCTAGTTCAAGTAGATTTTCCACAACATATCCTCTAGATAAACTAAGTGGAATATCGGTCCAAGTTTTTCAACATTTTGAATCCAAAAATTTAGCATCATTTCCAAAAACATTCACCAAATCAACACATCAAACATCAAACCTAGTTTTAGGATACTCATCAAAACACAATGCTTTTGGATTATTCCACTTGCTATCACTATTGGTAGGATATTGAACCTCTACCTTTTCTTGTCACCTCACAGCTAGTGCAAGAAGAAGCAACAACATATCCTCCAAAAATGAAGCTAAATATCAGTCCAAGTATTGTGCCACATTTGTATCCAAAATATTGGTATCATCCTTCAAAACATCACCCATAATCTTAGGGTCTTGAGCATCAAAAATAAAAAGCCATATCCAACAATCAACAAACATTTGTCTCAAAGGTTTACACATCCCAACAACATGTCAACATCAATATATTACCAAAATCACTCTTATCAAGGGTCACAACATCAAGTAGGGAAAATAAGTCTACAATAGCAGTTTGACCTAAATGCACTTGAAAAACAAGTTGACAAACTTTATCAACAACACTTTGGACACCATCAAAAGAGTGAGTCACAATATCGACAACATCATGTCACTCATCAAAACACAAATTCATACCATCAACAACATGTTCAACATCAAGACACCTCATACCAAAAACAACCATACTATGAGTCTTCATACAATGCACAATATAAACAAAGGTTACAACAACAAAATCAGGATTCTAATGTTATGCAAAATCAATATGGATCTTCCTTCATTCAAAACCCCCAAAAACAAACAAACACACACCCTCAAACATCTCAATATCCACAAATACCTCAATATACACATCAACAACACTTCCAATATCATCAAAACATTGATTCATATCAACAAAAAAGTCTATTTCCATAAAATAAAGTGAATCAACAACATCAATGGTCACAAAATCAAAATCAGATCACCCAAAACCAAAATCAAATCCAACAACAATATCAACCCCCAAACCAGCAATATCCACATCAAAATCATCAACTACAACATCATCAAGACCATCAATCTCAAAATCAAAAAGAAAATCCATCTCAAATACAACAATCATCTACACCACAACAAGCCTCAAAATCCAACCACACTACTGGTGTAGAGAAAAGGAAAACAAAATACATTCAATGATTGATTCTTCAAAACATTGACAGGATAGCCTTGAAATGAACAAAATAGTCATTAAAAAATTTCACAAAACAAATAATAAAGCCAGTCACTTCAATGGGATTGAATATAACCTAATTACATACTTTTCCTCCAATTTTCATAGAGATACAATGGTGGAAAAGAAAGTTATGTCATTTTTCCCAAAACTGGAAACCCTAGGCCAACCACAAACTTGCTCTCACCAAAAATGGCATAACTCATTCAAAACTTAATAAAATTTTCTCAAACCAAAAGCATATGAAACTAGACTCATGAATTCAAATTTTATAATTGGTTTCAGGACTGTACTATACCATGCATGACCGTACTAGCACATTTTCAGACTATAAATTCTGAAAAACATTGTTAGATTAGGGTAACCTTCACCAAAATGGTCATATCTCACACAAAACTCAATGAAATTTAATGAGACAAAAATCATTGTAAACTAGAAAAAAATATATTTCCATCCATATATTATATTCCTTGATATGAGGTCATACTAGGCTGTACAATGCATGACTTCATCTTGAAAAAAAATGTAAGACTCAGAAAAATGCACACAAATTGAGGTTTTCATTCATCAAAACTTTAGAATAATGTCTCCAACCCCCCAATTCAATTTTTGGAGGGTGTATTTGTACATTCCCAATAAAACAAACTTTTTGAAATGGTTTCTTGATTTGCATGTAACTATTTCTTGCTTTTTGAAACCTTTCCAAAGTTGCATGACAACTTTAAGAACATTTGGCAACTTTTACAATTTTAAAACAAAAACCCAATTAATCACTCCAAAATGAATCCATATGATTCCAAATGGTCAAAAATGACCTTTTGAGACTCCAAAACACTCTAACAAAGCTAAACCAAAAAATAAAAAAAATATGCTTATGAGGCTCCTGATGCCCTTGCACCATACTCCCGAGGAAAAGAAAATTTGAGGTCCACCTCAAATAATGATCAACTGCTTATTCTGATTCTTCGAATTGTGTTGTACGTCCTCTCGATCTTTTCTATGCTTGGCTTGATTTGTTCCCTGTTTCTTGGTATGCATTCTTTTTATCCTCGCTTTCTTCTTGCATCTTCTCTTAGCATCTTCTCAACTTCAAGGTTCCAAAACTCTAGTTCTTGTTCATATGCCACATTACCATTGTCCATGTTTTCATCTTCATTAGTTGAATACGTTTTTTCAGCATATTCATCGTCCATAAAATCAAAAAATACAATCAGTACCTCTGTTGTTTTTGCAACCTCTTCTTCACCATATTGTGCTACATTTACATAACAATCTTCATATACTGCATTTACTTCTCCTTTTTCTTTATACTCTTTTCCATCTTCATCTTCATCTATTGCACCTATAAACACATACTGACAAATATTGTTAGAAACAAAATTTTGAGTCTCAATGGACTCATTTTCTTCATCTTTTTCCTCTTCCTTGGATGGCTTTGGCTCTTCCATCATCTTGATTTTTTTTAATCTTTCTTCTCAATTGTTGCCTCTTTCTTCTTTCCACAATTTCCTTTATTAGCCACTTGACCATTTTGTGAATTGTGATGTTCCAACTCGACACACTTGTTACTATAATCCATATTCTTTCTTCAAATGTTTTTTCCATTTTTTCCAAATCTGTTCTTATTGTTGTTATCTCTTGCTAAATATTTATTTGTTTTACCTTCTCATGTTTCTTCTTCATCTCATTCCTTTCTCTTCTCATCTCTTGTTGCTTTCTTGACAACTTCTTACTCTTCAAGTCTTCATGGATTAATCTCCTCAACAATTCCATTATTTTGGTATCCCGATACCTTCACACACACAACTATCCTCTACCCAACATGATTTTGGAAGATGCACTCTCCAATACCTCTTCTACCCACTTCCTCTTAGTGGAAGAAATATACACACCTTCTACCCAATATCATCACTATTGGAGGATATAAGTCACTAGATCTCTTTCATACCTGAAACAAACTTTCTATCACCAATCTCTTTTCCTGGTGCATACCTTGCACTCTTAGGGTCTTCTAGCTCTAATACCAAAATGATGTAGAGAAAAGGAAAACAAAACACATTCAATGATTGATTCTTCAAAACATTGATAGGACAGCTTTGGAATGAATGAAACAGTCATTAATAACTTTCAAAAAACAAATAATGAATCCAATCGATTTAGTGGGATTGAAGATAACCTAATTACAGAATTTTCCTCCACTTTTCATAGAGATCCAATGGTGGAAATGAAATTAATGGCATTTTTCCCAAAACTGGAAACCCTAGGCCAGCCACAAACCCGCTCTCACCAAAAATGGCATAACTCATTCAAAGCTTAATAAAATTTTCTCAAAAAAAAATCATATGAAACTAGACTCATGCATTCAACTTTTAGAATTGGTTTTAGGACCGTAATGTACCATGCATGGCCATACTAGCACGTTTTCAGACTGCAAATTCTAGAAAACATTGTTAGATTAGGGAATCCCTCACCAAAATGGCCATATCTCACACAAAACTCAATGAAATTTGATGAGACAAAAATAATTGTAAACTAGAAACAATTATCTTTCCATCCATATATTATAGTTCTTGATATGAGGTTTTACTAGGTTGTACAATGCATGACTTCATCCTAAAAACAATGTAAGACTTAGAAAAATGCACACAAATTGAGGTTTTCATTCATAAAAAATTATCCAACCCCCCAATTCGAGTTTTGGAGGGTGTATTTGTACATTCCCAATCAAAACCAACTCTTTAAAATGGTTTCTTGATTTGCATGTAACTTGTTTCTTTCTTTTTGACACCTTTCCAAAGTTGCATGACAACTTTAAGAACATTTGGCAACTTTTACAATTTTAAAACAAAAACCCAATTAATCACACTCCAAAATGAATCCATATGATTCCAAATGGTCATAAATGACCTTATGAGACTCCAAAACACCCTAACAAACCTAAAACCAAAAAATAAAAAAAGTATGCTTATGAGGCTCCTGATGCCCCTGCACCAACTACTGAATGTAAATACAATCCTTTAGGGGAGCCAATTGAGCGTGTGTTAAACATATTAATCAATGCAAAACTTATCACACTTTCAAAACCACCATGAATTAGCGATCCCACCATCAAATTCCCATGGTACGATGACAAGACCTATTGTAAATACCATGGAGTAAAAGGTCATGATGCATTAGAATGTGTTACACTCAAAATACTCATCCAAGACCTTATTGATCAAGGAGAAATAGCTATTGAATACAACATCCAAGGGCCATCTACCAATGACAACATTGACAATATCTCAACTTTGAAAGTTGAACACAAGGATCAAGATCTATCTACCACTGATCACATTGATAATGTTTCTACATCACCCAATGAGGAAGATGACATACATCAAGAATTTAATCCCAAGCATGATCAAAATCAATCACCCAAGTCTAGCAATTATTAATTCCAAGATATATTGACATCTTCCAACCTCATGGTAGTACATATTAATGATCAAGAGACTCTTAATCCAACACTTATACCCAATGCAGAAAATATAAGCCAAGAGCTATCACCCATATGTCCACATTTTGAGGAAATCCAAGGATCCTTTACTAGAAATCCCTTCTTTGAAATTGATTCATGTCAAGAGCATGAACCAAATCATATCAAAGATAATACCACACAAATTCAAGATCAAGAATCCCTATCATCAAAATACTACAATGACTTAGCAGATATCTTCCAAGACATCCAATATTTTCCAAAAGAAGAACAAATCCATACACCAAGCACACACACACCTACCCATGAGATTCTTACTCCTAATGGACATGTAGATGATCTTCATTCAAAACAAGAGTCTCATACTCTTGATATCATTACCAAGGAATAAGAGTCTCCTACTCTTAACATCTATACACATGATCAAGATGTAGCAAAATCTAGAGACATATCATAAATGGATCATGAAGAAGACTTCTATAGAAGTTGTGAATTAGAAACATCTTGTGAAGGCATATCAAAAATAAATCATGAGGAATACTTTTATGTGGATAGTGAATCATCAACACCTCTTGAAGAAGCACTAAAATCTAATATTTCACAAGATTGAGCTGAAGATATCAATCAGGAAGTTATCCCACATATGGAGGATCCTATTATTATAAACTAGGACCACTTACCTTTTTCAAGGAAAGCTATCTTATCAATCAAGAAGCTATCACCTTTGAAGATCAACAACAGAGTAGAGAAGGATTAGTACCTTTTTTCTAAGGTAAATTATATCCTATTGAAAATAAAAAATTTCAACAAACAAATTATCAAGGCAAAGGATTAGGCATACATGAACAGGGTGTCCTAGAACCAGCATAGATTATTGGAAATCCTAAGCATCAAGGTCTTGGTTATTCAACAATTTAAGGGATCTAAACATATCATTGATACCTCTATAATACTAGGGGAAACTTTATCTAATGCAAGCATCAACATAGAGAGAACGAAGAGTCCTTATGATGAAATTGCTACCAATGCTACAACTAGCCATATCATGAATCATCATCCACGTACTTTTCCACCCTCTAATTGGGACCAACAAAAAGGGAAAAAGATATATCAAAGAAAGGAACAAGTCATTGAAGTAAAAGAATTGATTAAACAAAATGTTCAAGCAAAATTCAAATGGATACAAAAGAAAAAGAAAGAAAATCATCCCTATCAAACTCCATCAGTCAAAGAAACTATGGGGAAAAATCAAAAAGGGAAGTTCATCCATCAAAGTTGTCCAACAATGCAAAAGAAAGCGTCAAGAGCAACCTACAAGGTATACCAAGAAGTTGGTCCCAATTGAATCTCCATATCCACCCATCATTTCTCATCATCCCAAGTTTGGAAAGTCAAATATTCCAAACTATCAACCAATCCATCTAAATCTCATATCCCTCAACGTACTCCATGATCAAATTTAGCATACATGATATCAAACCCTCACATTGACCATGTGTTGGCAGCAACTCTTTTTCATAAGGATTCTAAGGGTACTCTATCGTGATGTGTGCATGTAGGTAAGGTTAACTCCAGTATTGAAAAAGAAGACAAAAATTATCATGGGTTACATTCAAGTGCTCGTATCTTAGCAAAAAAACTACTCCAAGAAGGATATCATTGGCACATCATGACAACAACAAAGCCCATATTAGCACCAGTAGTATCTACATCTACACCACTAAGTGGTTCAACATGAGCAAAAAAATGTCACTATGATGAAAGCTTGGTAAATAGGCATCTTCTGTGACATCAAGAAAAATCAAGAAAAAAATAAAGAAAATAGTTAAGACAAAAATCGTCCTCCAGTGAAAACCACCATGGTGGCGCTTTGGCCAAGTACCATGATGAAAACCTGGAAAATAGGCGTCATGTGTCGAATCAAGCATCTACATGCACCATTTCAATTGGAAGCATCTTAGGTTATCCATAGTAAATCCAATCCATTTTTATCCAAAATCCAACTTATCTTGATCTTGACAAATGTTTGGTGTACACTTTACACTTGCTTATGGAAAACATCATGATATGGGTCATTATCATTGATCCTATCCTATCTAGCATTATCTGATCCTTGAGGAAATTTCCAAAGGGGCATACTCTATCCAAACATGTTATCCTATCACAAGATTATCCATCACCTACATTGCTAGACACTGGGGGCAAGTACTTACATCTTGCTTCAGAATAAATCTTGATCTATGTCTTTTAACTCATGGTGTGATCTAGGCATTGTCTCAACAACAAGGTATACCACTAGTGCACTACCAGGGTAACCTTCAAGATAATTCATCCCAACAACAAGGTGTACCACTAACGCACTACCAAGGTAACCTTCAAAATATTTTTCTTCCCCTAATGAGGATAATCTTATCTCAAATTGGGGGTAACTTCCAAAAACATGTAGTAGCTTAGATCCTTATGTGTCCCATCATGTTCAAAAACTATCAAAATCAAAAACATCTAGAAAACAAACAAAAATTCAAAACAAAGTCATAAAACATCACAATCCCAAAAAAACATGTTAGGCTTTGAGTCAACAATATTCAAACTACATGGTCTTTGCATGTACAATGCAGGCAAGGCTTATCAGCCCCTGAGGCCTTAAGTCAGTCCCCTTAGAATTCTATCATGATTTCTTTCAAATTAGTCAAAAATTCAAAATCTCAAAAACATTCAAAAAAAAAGAAAGAAAAAAGTCAAAAATAAATTCTTCTCAAAACAAGTGAACTATGACTAAAGCTCCTGGAAACCAATAATCAAGTCAAACAACTAACATGGTCATCTCTCTTGATTAAATTGGTTTGAGAACCACTTGCAAACATTCAACACATGACGGTAAGAATTTTCAACAAAAAACATGAAACAAACTTAACATTACAAACAAACTTGCTCAAATTTCCAAAAAATAGCAAAAGCAGATACTTTTTTTTGACAAAAGCAAACCTATTTTTGTCAAGAATGGTAAAGAAATACAAAAGTGGTATAGATGAAAAAATTGAGAAAGTTTCTCAAGAGCGAACATTTGTCACAATTGCGGCCATTTAACTTGAAAAAAGTCAAAAGCGAATATTTTAAACAAAAGGCGAAAAATGAAAGCAAAAAAGAATATCAAAAGCAAACATCTTAGACAAAAGAAATAGAAGCGAACATTTTAATCGAAAGCCTGCAAAAAAATAAAAAGTGGCACAATCAACAACTTCAAAAGTGGAAAGAATGATTCAAAAGTGTGAAAATCACAAACCTACCACTTTTTCCTAAAAATATTTTTTAAGTATTTATTACTCAAAAACGACAAAACAAAAATATTCAAATATCTTAAAAACACCAAATACAACATTATATAACATCAAAAAGCACAAAAACATTTGAAAAATATTAAAAATCTTATCTTCATCATCACCTATCCATAATAAAACATCATCCATAATAAACAAATCATCATCCTCACCCTTTGACAAAATAGACAAACAAATAAAGCAACATCAAAAGCTAGAACTTTCAAGTAAATGATCACAAAGATTTGATTGCAAACAGACTAAAACATACCCAAAGTATTAACTACCTATCTATTGACAATTCACCAACAACATCCTGAGATATGTCTTAATGGATTCATTCCTACAATAGACATCATCAACACCAGATAATAGCCCCAAAAAAAATAAGGCAAGTGATACAACAACATTGTTTTATCTTTTTTTGAGCTTATCTTTTCTATTTATATTATTGACTCATTCCCATGATCCCTTGAGGATGTACATAAAGATTTAGAGAGGAAGGAATGGAGGCAATTGAGCATCATTTTTGTTTACTTTGTTTGTTGGATATTTTTGTGATACTACCATGATGAATACGTGCTTTGTTTTTGTTAGTAAACAGATTTCCCCCTTCAAATAATTAGATAAATGACTCAAATATTCCTAGCAATGAAGACAAATCAGTCACCAAAAGCTTTGGAGATCACTATTGGATTAGTGATCATCCTTTGAATTTTAGAGATATAGCTCCCTCTTATGATCTACAAGGAATTAGAAAAACTGAAAATAAAACTAAGGTATGCTTTTAACCTGAAAGCAGAAAAGGCCAAACCCAATATCAAGAAGAATCCCGATATTAGATGCAAGATACAGATAATAAAATATTGGCATAAAGACTAGTTTAATCTTGAAAATCACATAGAATAAAATGATACACTCAATATTATTTGGAAAATGAAATCTATCATGAAGAAACTGTGTAACTCACACAAAGGTAAAGCATAGCATTAAGATACTCCTAAACACAAAGATTTAAGAATATCAAATCATCCTCACAATCTAAATGCACAAAGACAAGTAGTGATTTCATTCTCAGAAAATAGCAGCAAAGTCTAATATAATATTGATCTTTCAAAAATGATCTTCTCCTTCAATACTAAGAAAAAGATACAATATATATAGCCTTTATTTCCCCCAAGACTTTTTACTTTCACAACTCTTCAGCTTTAAAGAATTAGTTATAATATGACCTTTCACATTTTGGTAACTGCCTTTTGTTAAAAAAAATTCTAAAAAAAAGATCTTCGGAAGTTGCATGTGGGATTCTGTGTACTTCTGCTAACTCGGGTGGGGTTTTGCGAACTTTTGCTAACTCTCCACCTGGAAGGATTTTGAACAATTTTGCTAACTCCCCACTGGGTGGGGTTTTGTGAACTTTCTCTAACTCTCCACCTGGTGATATTTTGAACAATTCTGCTAACTCCCCACTGGGCAGGGTTTTGTGAACTTTTCTAACTTCCCACCTAGGCGGAACTGTGTAAATTTTTTAACTATGTAATCACTTCTTTGAGCCTGAAGAAGAAATTTTTCATAAATTTCAACTAAAAGGTATATTTTGCACAAAATTTGAACAAAAACAAGCATGAACTCTCTAGAATAAAACCCAAGAATAGTTTTTGCTCTAGATGCACGGAGTCCAAGATCTAGCATCACTTATATATTGCTAGCCAAAAACTTAAAATTTTAAAATCTCACCAACGGTAAAGCATGTTGGCATGAAAATTGGCCAGATTGGACAAAAAGAGGTTAGGATTAGATCTACAAAAGGATTTTTCACCAGCTTCATAAGATTTTTAAAATTAATTATTTTTGTGATTTGGTAGGTTGAAGGGCATTAGAAGTTTAAAATGGGCTAGGTCAAAACTTGACCAACAATTGGCTCTGTCTAGGGGATGAGGACTGTAAAGGATGAAGCAAGGAATCCAAGTTCTCAAGCATGGACCAGTGCTTAAATTACATTGGGATACAGAGTCAAAGAGCATGGAGGAGAAGGAGCAAGAGCAATCCAAAAAATGGATGAAGAAGGAAAGGAAACTAAGCTACTGTAAGCACAACAAAAACTCCTCCTATGTACACGGTAGGAAGACCCTACCTTAAATCATCTCCAATATAATCATGTAAATCCATTAACAGGCTGGGAGAAATAGCAACCTGTGTGGAACAATGCTTGGTGGTTGATAACCATATGCATAGCTAATTTCCAACTCGCGACTGTTGCCATCAAATAAATAAAACCAACACCCTGTAAAGACTTTCTAGATAAAGTATTATGCTCAAAAATCCATTCCTTATTGTATACTTCAGCAATCAAATGATTCTTATCAGCATTGCCTTGTATAAGATTACCAGAATCTGCCTGTATAATTTCAAATGTAATACCATGATGCACTTGATTTTGTATGTTAAAATAAACCAGCCCACAGATTGGACAACCCACATAGAAACCATGAGATAAAGACACTTCTTGAGTACTATATGTAGAAGTGATGGCATTGTTTAAAATTTTTGGCCCCAAATTTGCAATATCAACAAACTCACCAAATTTAGCCACCACTTTATCTATCTCAATTCCTTCTTCATTGGTATTCATCCCACATATTGTTTCAAATTTTTGACTAGAACAAATTGAATCTTGTGTCATGCTTACTTCAAAATGAAAGGACTCAAGAATGGGATGATTAATTACCTCATCATTTGCTACAATATATTCATGGACTTCAGCAATGAATTGTAACGTTTCATAATCAGGTTGCATATGAAAAGAAAGAATTTTTGGTGATTCACTTACTTCTTGAAGTTGAATTTTATTTTCACTTTTAGCTACACAATGCATATTAACATCTTCAAAAGTGAATGCCTCTATTTTTGATAGTTTGTTTATGTCTTCTTTTTTCTAAAAATTGACCCTCCATATTCATATTAACCGGATCATCTGATAAGTTTATATCAATACTTTCAAATATGAAAGTTTCAATTTCTGGAGCATAAGGAGGCATCAAAAATTGTTCACTTTTTTTTAATTCTAAACTATCTATAATAGTAGATGAATCTTTAGTATTTGTTGCATCCAAAGTAGAAGATGTCATACATAATGATTATTTCCTAGAGTAATCTTCCTCATCACTAGAAGATTCAGAATCATCTTCATCCATCTCACAGTTAAGATTATAAATTTCAACATCAAAAGATTCATTCCTCACATCACTTACATCACTATTCTGAAAATGACTTTGGTCCAAAATTGTTAGATTGGAACTATAGGGCGAAAGAGATTCGATGAATTCATTTTTTGAAACTTTGAAGTTTTATGCCTTTGAACCATACAATTTTGTGCGAGTTTTTCAACTTTATCTTTCTTCCATACCCTAGATAAAATAAAATCATCTTCAATATTAATAGCTTCTTGTTTTTCAATCTCAAGATCACTTACCTTACTTCACTTCAAGAGGAATCCAACGTCGGGATGTAATGCTCCAATGAAAATGGTTATTTGCAGCTCTTTACTTGGCTGAAGATTATGAGGAAGCTTTTGTAAACATCTATCAAAATGTTCCATGAACTCCCTTATAGATTCACCTTCTTTCTTTTTGATGTTGAGAAATTGAGATGAAAGTGCACATGCATCAACTACTAGTTTAAATCTTCCAAGAAAATTCTTCCTCATGTTGTCCCAGTTCGTAATGCATCCATCTTCTAAAGAATGAAACCAAATTGTAGCAGCTCCAATGAGAGATTCAACAAATTATAGTCTAACAAAAATATTTTCTTCTCTTACCCCCAAAATTCCACAAGCTACAATGAAGGTTCGAATATGATCATCTGCAACCTGTGAGTCTTCTCCATTAAACTTTGGAAAAAAAAATCTTGAACCTATAGGCAAGTCTGAATATTGTGGCAGTGCTAAGGGTCCAAATTGGGCACACCATGGTTGGGTTGAAACCAACGCCATAATACAGACTTAGAAAAAGAATCACAAAGTCTTTTACCAAAAATATTTTTTGGGAAAATCACAAATAACATAGTCACCAACCTCCATTTTAAAGGAGGTATTTTCATATTTTTGGGAAAATAAAAACACTTGGAAACACAGGAACTTCAATTCTTTCCCTAGTGGAGTCGCCAAAAATCTGTTAGTAAACAGATTGTCCCCTTCAAATAATTAGATAAATGACTCAAATATGCCTAGCAATGAAGAAAAATCAATCACCAACAACTCCAAAGATCGCTATAGGATTAGCAATCATCCTCTAAATTTTAGAGATACAACTCCCTCTTATGATCTTCAATGAATTAGAAAAACTGAAAATAAAACTAAGGTATGCTTTTAACCAGAAAGTAGAAAAGGACAAACCCAATATCAGATGCAAGATATAGATAATAAAATATTGGCACAAAGACCAGTTTAATCTTGAAAATCATATACAATAAGATGATACACTCAATATTATCTAGAAAATGAAATCTATCATGAAGAAACTGCGTAACTCACACAAAGGTGAAGCATAGCATTAAGATACTCCTAAACAAAAAGATTTAATAATATCAAATTGTCCTCACAATCTGAATGCACAAAGACAAGTAGTGATTTCATTCTCAGAAAATAGCAGCAAAGTCTAATATAATATTGAGCTTTCAAAAAGATCTCCTTCAATACTAAGAAAAAGATTCAATATATATAGCCTTTATTTCCCTCGAGAATTTTCAGTTTTGTAACTATTCATCTTTAAATAATCAATTATAATATGACCTTTCACATTCTTGTAACATTTTTTTTTTAAAGTCTAAAAAAAAGAGCTTTGAACGTCACAGGAGGGATTTTTTGTACTTCTGCTAACTTGGGTGGGGTTTTGTGAACTTTTGCTAACTCTCCACCTGACGAGATTTTGAACAATTTTGCTAACTTCCCCCCGGGCAGGGTTTTGTGAATTTTTTCTAACTCTCCACCTAGCGGGATTTTGAACAATTCTGCTAACTCCCCACTAGGCGGGGTTTTGTGAACTTTTTCTAACTTCCCACCTAGGGGGGACTATGTAAATTTTTTAACTTTGTAATCACCTCTTTGAGCCTGAAGGAGAAAAAATTCATAACTTTCAACTGAAAGGTCAATTTTACATGAAATTTGAACATCAAGAAGTATGAACTTTCTAGAATAAAACCCAGGAATCATTTTTTCTCCGAATGTACGAATTCCAAGATCTAACATCACTTATATATTGCTAGACAAAAACTTAAAATTTTAAAATCTCACCAACGGTAAGGAATGTTGGCATGAAAATTGGCCACATTGGACAAAAAGAGGTTAGGATTAGATCTACAAAAGGATTTTGCACTAGCTTCATCATATTTTTAAAAGTAATTATTTTTGTGATTTGGCAGGCTAAAGAGCATTAGAAGTTTAAAATGGGCCAGGTCAAAACTTGACCAACAGTTTTATGTGTGGAAGTCATTTTGGGGCAACTCGTGCAACAATTGCTTGTTAGGTACTCCATACCTCTTTGTGTAACTGGTATGAAATATTTTAAAGCTTCCCACCCATATATCCTAGCAAAGTTTTTGTATGCCTAGTATGAGCAAGAATATTCTTTGTATGTCGAGTCAAAGTCCACACAATGGATACAAAGCCACCTTGAATATTAATACCCTAGTGCATCATGTCTATTTGCTACATTAATAGGGATTGTTAAAGATACGAAGCCTCCATGAAAGAAAAAGCAAACTCATCAATGACTAACAACATCAACTATTCTTCACTTCTTATTAACATTTTCTTCTGTCAGTCCTTGCACTTAAATGCATCACATCAGCTTATCAAAAAATTTGGTTCATTATCCATAATTTTCACCAAATTTTTGGAGGGGGCACCATGCATGCTATCTCATCTGGGGCATACTAGGGCAACTTTTTAGTAGGAATTTTTTTTTTGACACAATGCTCAAAATCTCATTGTATCAAAGAGACGCAAAACATAGACACCTAAAATTTTCCTTACCAACAAACAACACAATTTAACTAACTCCCACTCTTCTAATTAAATAATACAACATTATTTAATTATTATCGTTTCTCATATTCATCTATTAATTAAGTGATTTAACATTATTTAATTAATTCACTTTTCTATCATTTTTTACTAATTAAATAGATTTCATTTATTTAATAAAGTCTTAATCTAACTTTATTCCTCCTCATTAATTAAATAACATCAATTATTTAGTTATATCACTAATTTACCTTATTCCCCTAAATCAATTAAATCATTACCACTTAATAGTTTAATTAATCACTTTCCCCTAAACTTGATTAATTAAATAAATTATTCAAAACATCATCCAAAAGTTCAAATCAAACAAATACAACTTTGTTTGCAAAATTCAAACATGATTTGCATGTTTAACTCAAAAAGATTAATTATTTAAATCAATTAATTAATTATCCTCACCCACTTTCATGATTGAGCAAATTACGATCCCCTAATTGCTCACTTTGATTGGTTGACTGATCCATCTATTCCTGGCAAATCAATCTATTCTTCAATTCATCAAATTATTCAATCTATTTCCTTAATCCTACTGAACACTCAAATTGATTTCTTCAATCACACTGATTATGTAATCAAAATACACTAATTATTCCCATCTAAATCCTCTCAATGGTTTTCAATTGTTGATTAGGATATTGTACTACACAATCTTGAGTGTTCATTTTGAAACACAAATTCTATATAACAACCTCATTTCTTCTCAAAAATTATTGGAGAATCAACATCTTTTGCACAAAGAAGTAATGTTGAAATTTCAATCGATTTTTGGACGAACTTTACATACATCTTCAATCAAACATCTCACATCTTTGAAGCTCTTTTCTACGCACAAATGGAGGCTTCACATTGATATAACGAACAATCCAACGTCTTTGTGAACACACTTTGACATGGGATGGTAAATCTACATTATATTGAATTCATTGTTATTATTTTGTTCCAATTTCTTTTGTGAATTCATTGTTCTTTGTAGTTTCATTTTGTGAATAATGGCTATGAATCTTAGATTTTGTTTGGATTAAATTAGTTTCAATTCAAGCATTTTTTTGATCTCTTAACACTCTATCGATTTCCCCCTTACACATTTCCAATAATGTATATCTGATATATATATAATGAATATCTTTTGTTAAAGATTTGAGTAATGAATATCATTATTTATAAATCAAATATTCATTTTGCTTCAGTCTTTACCTTAACAAAATGTACTTTTTACCAACCCAACCAGAAATTCAAATGTGAATTTTATGATTTTCATTTCCTCATGTGACTTTTTTTTGTTGCATCGCCACTATTTGGCCCCCCATGATCCTACACAAACCCAATACTCAATTTTGTGTTGAACCCTATGTGAGTGTGTGTGATGACATTCCCTCTCTTGCTTTCTAATATCTAATCTTAGTGTAGTGAAGTAGTATCTAAATGATGATGTATTCCCTTCCATGTGCTTGTTGTTGTTATGTTATTGGTAAGTTTTTCCAATGAATATTTCTCGTGTTATGCCCTTGGTTTTCCCAAGGATGATCCTTGTATGACATTAACTAGTAGTTTTTCTAATGCAAATTGTGAGGTGGCATTGGTGAGTTTTCTCAATTAGATCTTGTATTTGATCCATCTTGTATTTGGATGAATTTTTTATATGATGTGTATGTGGAGTGTTTTCATCATGTATGACATGTGTGTAAGCCCTCTCCCCATGTGTTTCGTGTGACTGTTGTGATTGTGGCCCATGTGACTATCTCCTAGCACATTGGGAGTGTATCTTTTGATTCCATGAGGTAGGGTGGCATGGTAACCACTATTGGAGATTGGTGGTTCATGGTTCAAGGAAAATAATTATACCATGTTCTACCTAGCTTATTTCATTTATTTGGATGCTTTCCATAATTCAAATTGTAATATTGATATTAATTGAACTCTCCTTGAGTAGGATTGTAAGATTTTTAAATGTTAGTGTTTTAGCCATAATTGCATGTCTCAATGTTGGTGTCAAGAATGATTGTACTTATATGATGTATTTATGTCTTGGAAAGTTAAAATTAACTTAGGAACAATTATTTTGGGTTTAAAATGAACATTAGTGTCTTATAGTGAGTTGGATGGCTTGGTGGTGTATCTGGGTGGCCTAGTTTGCTTAGGCATCTCCCAACTCACTCATAATGTTCTTAGCATTATTTGGGAAACCTTGTCAGCAATAGGGAAGCTTGGTATCATATTGGGGGTAACCTATTTGATAGTGGGGTGGCCTAGTTTTGATGGATTATTGGTTCAAATTCACCTATCTCTGTTTATGTGGCCTAGTCTTGTGTTTGGGTAGCCTCGTTCCCATACCAAAAAAATGTAAATCCTCTTAACCTCAGATAGCCAATAATTTTATAAGCCTAATGTCATTGACGAATAATTTTTATGCCATGTATCTTTTTTGTTTTGGTGGTTTTAGTTGTTGGAATCCTAAAAAGCCTTGTAAAGTTTCTCTATTTCAGGACTTGATCTTTCTTCCTTGTTTTCAAAACCTCATACAAGAAAACCATATAAATGGAAGTTGATCCTCATGGTTCTAGGGGTCTAGTGGCATTGTTTGTATGTTCTTATGTGTTTTTATTGAGAACTTGTGGCTTCTCTTGTTTCATTTTTCATGTATTCTTTCAAAATCACATGGTTGTCAAACCTAGGGTTAGGGATATTGTGCACCTTGTCTTGCAAAGGTTGTATTCCTTTGTGGTTGGCCTTGTTTGTGTCCTCAAAATTCTTGTTCTTGGGGTTTTGTGGAGTTTTATTCTTCTCTTGTGTGGTGTTGTGTTGTGATGGGATATCTTGGGAAGCGTGTTGTTTTTTGAAAGTGACTCGTCATCATTCCAGTTTGTGGTGAGTTGCACCTCTTGTTCAAGTAGCCTCTTGTGAAGTTTTGACCCTATGTTTAGAATTTTTTAGTGCATATGGGTATGGATTGGAGTTTGATGATTCCCTCATCCTATATTGGTATGGTGTTGCAAGAGAATGTGATCATGGTTTAGCAACTTATCATCATGTAGGTGTTATCCTCTCTCTCTTGTATGTTCATCATGGTGGATTTATCCCATGAGTGGTTAGTCTTCTGTTGTTTCCACCTTTCTTAGGAAATGATGAAGTTATCTTGTTGTTCTTGTCATTGTGTTGTTGTGACACTTGTGTGCGCATTGTTGTGCAAGTGTGACATGTTATTGTTGCATTATCCATGTTGTCATCCTTATTTCAAAAAAAAATGTTCCACCAGGTTTTATTCTGAGCGTGTCAATTTTGGGCATTATATGGTGGTTCATGATAACTATACATAGATGCACAAGAATATTGTATAACACACACCAAGTTAAGATGAGTGCACATATGACATCACATGAGTTTGTATGAGGTTGTGAAAGATACTACTCTCACATCTCTTGCATCAATAATATAAAAACCCTAATTATTGCACTCAATCTACTTCTCTAGTATTCATTACACTTCATCCATAACATCGTCTCAAGAATTTATTATTATGATATTAAATCATTATTACCTATTTATGCATTTATTGCATATGATGCTTGGTGTGTCTTCCAATTTATTAGAAAATTATTGAATTAATTAATAGGTCTTGAATACAATTGAGGAAGTCTCAAGGATTCGCTATTGCCATGTAGCAAGCTCCAAAATTTATTTTTAACACCATCAAGTTTTCTATTTTAGAAATAAAAAGAAAATATATTCATAGGTGTTAAATTTTTTAGGGTTCAAAATTAGGACCACACAAAAATCTTATGATTTTCCTTAAGAGGTTTAGGGTTGCCCCCTACAACCTTGATTCAATTCTCTATACAAAACTCCAAATTTGATAAAATCACATTTATCATTGAAACTATTATGTCTTTATTTAAATCCAAAATAAATAATTATTTTAACAACTATGAATATCTTTAATATATATCTAAAAAATGCTAACAGATATCAATTTGGAGATATTTTATTTACTTAAAAGTTATTTTATTTTATTTACTTTGGAACTATTTTATTTATTGTATACATGGAGACATAAATTTTGTGTTTATTTTTGAAATATTATGTTTATTTTTAAATATTAATATTTTGGCATGTAATATTTTAAAATGTAAATGATTGTTAAATTTAAAATAAAATATAAAAAAAATATTACACACCGTTACACTTGGGAGAAGCTAATTTCCTGAAAAAATGCACCAAAGCATAGGAATGCTAACATAATACCCCATCCCCCATGCCAATCTCCTGAAAAAATGCACCGAAAGAAAGAATTTATGGATGGAGCTGATCAACGTTTAGGCACATGCCATTTGGAGTGTCATCACCTATCCCATAGTTGGAAAAACATGGCAACACCGACAAGTTTTAAAAATCCTAATTTGGAATGGAAAAAAATCCCAAAAGGTTGTCATTTTCAACATTCACATTTTGGAGGTTGTTAGGGAGCCCGAAAGGGATTTGCAAGCATTCGGAGGCCAAAGTAGAGCAACCACTCCCTACCAAAACGCATTTGACAAGCACGGGCAGTTAGCTAGCAAGTATGTATATCTGCTAGAAATATATGCCATTTTGTCATTTTTCCTAGTAACTATGACGAATTGAATAGCTATTTGTTGTGAAGATGGGTTTTCATTGACGGGTTTCGAGCATTGATAGGTCAATATTTTGGTGCAATGACAACCACCAATGTAACAATTGGTATAAAATCCAAGGTCACATTTTCAAACCCCTCACCTGTGCTAGGGGGGATTGTTGCAAGATGGTGTGTCCCTTGGTCTTCCTTTTCTAGCATGGTGCTTGGGTTTGTGACATGGCTTAACCACCTCCTATGGATCTTACATAAATCTGGAGGTTGTATCAGGCATTGACAGGTTGATCTTTTGGTGCAAAAGCAACCACCAATGTAACATCTTTAAACTGTGAAGGTGAATGAAATTCAATACATTCTTACTGTCTACAAAACTAAAGTTTTTCATTAGAATCATGTTTTCTATATATAATTCTTCCAAACTAATAACTTCTAATTTACCTATGACACATTGTACCAAAATTGTCTTGTTTCCTATAGAACTTCCCTAAAATATTATTATCCTTTTTAGAAAGAGTACATAGGAATTTGAATAATCTTGCTCTTGAAGCACAAACTTTAATGTATTTCCAATCAATGTTCACTATACTTTTTCTAACTCCACTTTTATCTGATTCAATCAAAAGGAGGAAAGTGGAGTTAGCCAACTCCACTTCTATATGATTCAATCGAAAGGAGGAAAGTGGAGTTAGCCAAAGTATGGTGAACATTGAGTGAAACTACATTAAAAGTTGTTCTTCAAGAGCAAGATTATTCAAATTTCTATGTACTCTTTCTGAAAAGGATAATAATGTTAGGGAATTTCTAAAGGAAATTTTGATGGACAAGACAATTTTGGTGCAATGTGTCGTGGGAAAATTAGAAGTTATTAGTTTGGAAAGTGACACTTATGAAGCTTCAGAACTAATAGATAAAGCAATTATAATATTTCATTCTGGAAAATATAATATGTTGTAGAAGTTATTCATGATAGAATTTACTTCAACTCCACCCATGGAATCATCTCTCACTTTATTTTCCTACATTAATTCTTGTGCAATACAAAACCTCTTCAATTTTTCCACTTGAACATTGCCATTTTCACATTGCATATACTGCACATGCACCTTCCTCAACTTCTCAAGAGCATGAAGGATCTCTTTAGTCAATACATTATCTATTTCACTCACTTTGCTCTGCTTCTTTTCAAGTATTTTCAAAGAATATTCCTTTTTCATTCCATGCATTCTAGTACCTATTGCTCCAATTCTGCATTACGATTTTCCCATTGAACATACTACACATGCTCCTTCGTCAACTTCTCAAGAGTGGGAACAATATCTTTAGTCGACACATTATCTATCACATTCACTTTGGTTTGCTTCTTTTCAAGTTTTTTTAGAGTAGATTCATTTTCCATTACATACTTTCTACTACATGTTGCTCAAGTTCTTTGTTTCCATTTTCCCATTGCACATATTGCACACGCACCTTGCTCAACTTCTCAACACCAAGGATAATCTCTTCAATCAATGCATTATTTTTATCTATCTTATTCAATGTGGTCTACATAAATTTTGAAGGTGAAATTCATTACATTCTTATTGTGTACTAAACACAAGTTCTTCATTATGTTCATATTATCTATATATAATTGTATGTTGGAAAATGTTGGGTGTCCAATCAAATTAAGCTAAGGGGTGGCAAACCAATTGGGTTGTTACTGCATTAATCAAAAAAGGTTTTGATTACATTTATAATATTTTGTAAAAGTGCAAGTTGCAAAAAACTTGGTGTATTAAAGCTGCAACCAACATACTCTTGTAAAACCCTCTACATGTAACAACCCAATTGGTTAGTCATCCCTCAACTCAATTTGTTTAGTTTTATGTATCCCCCACCTATGAATCCTCCCTATGCTCTTCACCCTTTAGGTTTGAGCATGCAGAATGAAATAACTCATAACATAGAGTGTTTTCCAACCTATAATTATTTTGTGCATTATAATATTTAAACACATGTTCCTGAAAAACAATAATTACAATTTAGAATGCATGTCTTACTCATGTCACCCTGCAATGCTCGTGGGTGCACGAAATCTAGAGAAAGGGATAGCTTCTCATGCAAGCCATCAGGCCAGAGAGTTTTATGGTGAAACTCCTATCCACAACATGGGAAACACAATCTGACAGCATCGTTATCTCCTCGCTTCCATCACCATAGTGTTTTCTCTCATCTATTAGTTTCATCACTTTTATCCCCCATCTAGGCAGGCCCCACACTAGACCGTCCCATCATGTTATGTATGTTTCTATGTATGTTTTTATGTATGTTTTTATGCATTTTTGTCTATTACATGCCTATGACATGCATTCTTGTATGGAGAATAGCTGTTGTTTTTTGGTCAATCAAGGTGATCACCAAGGTTTTTGTTGACTTCTTAACCTTTATTCTTGCATAGTCGATGCACACTATGATTTGCAACCAATGTGTCTTGCAATTTAATCTGTATTTTATCAATAGTCTATACAAGTAATGGTTCAATTTACAATATCATTAAGCAATGGTTACAATACCAATATTCGTCATTTAGGTGTTCATTGAGGGACGAGATATAAAAAAGTTTGATAGTGGTATGTGGTATCCTTCTTGTTTGTCTTCTCTTCCCTTATTGATTATTGTAAGTTATGGCCTCATTCATATGCTAGGAGAGGTGAGTTTTTCATATATCTGAATGAACATTCAATGCTTCACAATTCCAGCATAATGGAAAAATGGAAGATATAATTGTTGATATATATTACTAGTGTTAGTAATAGGATAAATTGGAAATTAAATTCTCATTGTACAGTTTAATATGTTTGTTTATTGTATGTACAAGCTGGTATGTTGCAGTCAACACAACCTATAATCCAATATTTGATGAAATTTGGAATAAAGTGAATTCTTTGTAGCACCAAATATCTTTAATTTTCTAATTTAATCTATCACTAACATTTGTCTTCCTTTCAGGCGGTTGACATATTTGAGGAAACAAAATTGAATAAAATAAGGGCTGGTGGATTGAGAAGGATGCTTTAGGAGATGTGAAGCTTCTGCACTAAATACAGGTGATTCTAGTTGTCATAGCTTGAATTGCAAGTGTACGAGACACTCAAATTTCCAAAATTTATTTTACATTTATAAGTTTTGATTTATTATAGATGAGATGCTTACTGTGGACAATGCAAACAATTTGCAGCTTGATTTAATTAAAATAAAATTCACATTATTGTGTGCCTATTATATCCCAAAATTTTATGTGAAGGATGTTTCCTCCTTGAAGTGTGAGCATGTTACATGGGAAATTCTCAAAACAATAGTGAACGATGATACTACATCCTTTTAATTATCCTCCTCATAATTGATTTGTGTTAATTTTAGGATGATTTCTCCAACACTACATCAATACGATATATCTCCCAAAATAGAACATGAACCTTTGGATCCTTGGTAATCAGATTAGGTCTATATTTGTAAAAGAACATAATATTTATCATTTTACATTAGAGAATTTCTCCATTTAAATTATGTGCCTTTGTTCAATTGTGAAGCATCGTTCCATAGTTGGGTTTCGTAACGTCGTGATAATGTTATTGTAATTTTTTTTACTCAGTATAATATACCATATAAAATGCCAAGGTGAGGCCATAATAACACAAAAATGGCCATTAGGCTTCCCAAATTTGTATTGGAATTGTTGTTCTATAAACACAATGTAAAAGTTATATAAACACAATGTGTTTTACAATGTAGAAGCCTCTTTACAAATATGAGTATTCCTTGTTGCCCATTTTAGAGCTTTAGAAACACAATGTGTTGTGAGCTATATAGAATCTTCTGCCACACTCTCCCAACACTGTGAAGTGCATACTATGAAGTAAACTATGTATTAACGGTTAATAGAGTCTACATTTAATGAAAAATGTGCTATCTGATAAAATAGAACCCCATCTATATGTTTGTATATTTGCATTTCATGAAAATGCTTGGGTATGAGTATGTTACATGCCTATGACATTTCTATTTTTTGAGAGATAGTTGTGTCCAATAGCCATTAGGCTTCCCAAATTTTGTATTGGAATTGTTCTATAAATAGAATGCAAAATTTTTGTAAACACAATGTGTTTTCAAATATACAAACTCTTATGTCATGCTCTCCCTACATTGTGAAGTGTGTACTATGAAGTACACTATGTATTGATAGTTAATAGAGTCTACCTTTAATGAGAAATGTGCTATTTGATAAAATATAACCGCATATATACATTTGTATATCTGAATTTCATGACAAAGGTTGGGTATAAGAAAAGGCAGGCTTCAAAACACATTGTGTTTCCCAACCTGCACTACACAACGTTCATCACTATCAACAAGTTTATTTATTATTACCAATAATGGCAAGAAATTGTTGTTCTTGCTATTTGTAATGCACACATACATATATGGGCTTAAAAACCACAAGGACTTGGGTATGTTGTGATGTGAAGGTTGACAAATGTAGTGTGTTATGAAGCAAGCATTTTTTTATATCACACACACTATGCAGGTTTTAATTGTCTACCATGACGCTTGGCCCATGCCATTAAGTGTAGTTGACAAACGAAAATGTGTTTACAAACCTCGTATTTGTGTAAGGACATTCATAGTTGAACATATAACAACCAAATTGGTTAGTCACATATGAGCTCAATTTGGATGGTTTTCCTCATTAGTGATAGTTTTCGATTAAACATTAAAATTACAAAATTAAAAAACCCTCCACAAAAAAGCACATGATCAACTTTGTATATAAAATGAAAAACCCTTTTTGCAAGGAAAACCCTTGGAAACCCATCAATGAATATCAATTTTTCCAATGAATATCCATTCAATTCTTCAAATTCCCTTGGAAAAATGGAAAAATGGCATATATTTCTAGTACATATATATACCTGCTAGCTAGCCATATGTGCCTATCACATGCATTTTGGTAGGGAGAGTGGATGCTCTGCTTTAGCCTCCAAATGATTGGAACTCTCTTTTGAGGTCCCCAACAACCTCCAAAATGTGAATGTTGAAAGAGGTGATTTTTTATGCTTTTTGTGCATTCCAAATTATTATTTTTGAAACATTATGATAGTTGTGATGCATCTAACATGCATTTCTATAGGGAGAATAGCCTCATCCAATGGGAAAAAAGTTATCTCCCTACAAAATATAGTAATTTATCAAGTTATTATCCTTGAAAAAATGTATGTCTTGGACATGATAACATAATCAGACATGTCTTATCCCTGAAAATGGGAAATATGTTATCATGTGTAAGCCATGTGGTTTTGTAGGGAGATCACCTTCTTCAATTGGACATGGATTTTCTCCCTAGAATAACACATGTCATAGGAATCATAACATACAAAAATGCATTAAAACATAAAAAAAAACATACACCACATTATGGGATAGCATAGTGCAGGGCATCCCAAGACAAGGGATAAAAGTGATGAATTTGGAAAATGGGAGGAAACATTATGCTGACAGAAGTGAGGAGATAATGACGACATCAGCTCATTTTTCTGCCTTTTTTTGGGTTGTGATGTCATGGCAAGAGTTTGACCATAAAAATCATTAGCCCAGTGGCTTACCCAAGAAGCTATCCTTTTCACTATATTTTGTGCACCTACAAGCATTGGAAGTAGACTAACATGAGTAAGACCTATGTTCTAAATTGTAATAAGTATTATTTTTCAAGAATATGTGTTCAAATATGATATTGCACAAAATAATTGTAGGTTGAAAAAAACTTTGTGTTGTGAGTTCTTTCATTCTACACATTGAAAGTTGAAGTTTTGAGAGCATAGGGTGGAGTTGCAAGTGGGGGATATATAAAACTATCCAAATTCACCTAAGGGGTGAGTAACCAATTAGGTTGTTCCTTGTAAAGGGTTTTAAAATAGTATTTGTGTTGCAGGTTTCATAACATCCACTATTTTCTAGCCTATAATTACACATAGATAGTATGAATGTAATGAAAATGTTTTGATTAGTTACACAATAAGAACCCAATTGGTTGGTCACACCTTAGGTGATTTTAGATACTTTTATGTATCCCCCATTGGCAATTATATTGATAGTATGAATGTCCTAGAAATATTTTATTTCTTAAATAGTAAGAATGTAATGAAGTTCACCTTGAAAATATATAACAACTCTTAGTTAAATTATAAATTGGATTCCAATTTCTTTGTATATGATTAAAACAAAAAATACACAAAATAATTGCCAAATTGGAAAACACAATGTGGGTTTTCAGTTGTTTCATTCTCATTTTTAAATCGAAAGGGTTGAGAGCATGGGGAGGAGTTGTAGGTGGTGGATACATAAAACTAACCAAATTGAGCTAAGGGGTGACTAACCAATTGGGTTGTTATGTGTAGAGGGTCTTACAACACTATGTGGGTTGTAGGTTTCTTAACACCTAATGTTTTCCAATTTGATTACATTCTTTCTATCTATAAAGAAAAAGGTTCTCAGGACAATCACAAAACATACCAAATTGAGGTGAGGGGTGAATAACCAATTGGGTTGTTACTTGTAAAGGGTTTTAGAATAGTATGTGGGTTGTAGGTTTTATAAAACCTAGTTTTTTCCAACCTGGAGTTTTACAAAACAGTATGAATGTCTTGAAAAGATTTTGTTATTTAGACAGTATGAATGTAATAAAAGGAACCTTCAAAATTTACCACAACTATTAGTTATGGTAAAATTTGCAATTCAGTATCTTCATGTGATTGAAAAATAAATGCACAAAATAATTGCAGGTTGGAAAACACTGTGGGTTGCAAGTTATTTCATTTTGCAGGTGGAGGATACATAATTGAAACAAAATTGAGCTAAGGGGTGACTAACCAATTAGGTTTTTATGTGTATAGGGTTTTACAACACTATATGGGTTGTAGGTTTCATAACATTGTCTCTTTTCCAACCTACAATTTTTTTGACAATATGAATGTATTAAAAACCTTTTTTTATTTAGACAAAATGAATGTAATGAAAGGCAGCTTCAAAATTTATCACAATTCTTAGGTAGACTAAAAATTGTGTTTCAAATTCCTCTTATGATTGAAAAAATATATGCTTTCTTATAGAAGACCATGCAATAAATTTTGGAACTTTAACTGTCCATAACAATTGTAACTTTTTTACATATTACAACCAACCATAGATGTGTACGTTAAAAGGGAAAGTGATTTGTAGAGTGATGAATGTTGTTGAGGTGGCTAGCAAACCTAACAAGGTGTGTAGTGGCGTATCTCCTTCAAGACAGTGCGTTTGACATATTTGCGGGTAAGGTCCACTAATTACAAGATGCATTCAAATGTTTAATTTTAATCTCTAGCAAACAACTTTATGAAGTTGAATAGAAAGTGGGAATATTTTAACCAAGAGGCCGAAAAGGTTGAACAGAGGAGGTCCCCTCATTTTAGGAGAAAATTGAACACTGAGGTAGTGATGTGTTTGGTAATTGATTGTGAACTTCCAATTACTCTTTCCTTCCAATGCATCAATCAAAATGATTTACGATTTCATTTAGAAAATTTCATTTCTTTTATGAATATGTTGATTTTGACAATATATCATTCCTTCAATTTAGGTTGATAATTGGGAGACGATCACACTCATGTCATAGTCCATGATGAAGAGGAAGAGGGTGCAAAGAGTGACCCTAAGGATGAGAAGGGTGTGAATGAAGCAGGGGTGATGTGGAGGACAGGAAGGTAGATATAATAACTCAATTATTGCATTGTTTGGTTGTCTGTATATGTTGTGCATTCAATTTATTTTAATATCAAATATAGTAAGCTATTTTATTTTCCATATTTGCAGTACAGGTTGCCATTGAATACAAAAAAGAAGTGGAGAAGGGGAGACATGTATATTATTGTATATATGATACATGTATGAGAAAATTTTATGATTGGAGAATGTTCAACATGTATAGGATGTTCGATCACCACTGTCCTATTCTCACGCCACAAAAGCATGGATGGAGTGTGTTAGGGAAGCAACCAAAATTCCTACCTCCTCCCCTTGATAAATTAAAAATGCATCTTCAAAAGAAGGTGGATAATATGGAGTACCAACTAAAGCTACAATATACTATCTAGCACAAGGGTGTTATTGAAAGGGTCTACAAAATGTATGGTAAGCAACACTTCCATCTACTTCCTCTAGAAGCAAAGGAGGAAGTGATGGAGGAAATGTGGTTATAAAAGAGTGAGGAGAGGAAGGAGGAAAGAAGGAAAAGAATATTGATGTTGTAGGAGAAAAAGAGAATGCACATAATGGTAATGTGGAATTGAAGTGTTAAATCTGATTTTTGGTTGGTTCATTTTTTTTAATGCATACAAGGTTCATGTAATGTTAACTTACATGACATTATAGGATGATGACCAACAAGTGAATGTTGTCCCAAAGAAAGGTATTGTTAATTTGGAAGATGAAACAGTGACCATGAAAGAATGAGATGATGTTGTTCCTCCCAACTGTGTGTCTAACATTGAGAAGGAGTGTACACGATCAAAAGTTTCAAGGCGTCGTCACACAAAGAAACTAGAAGAAATGGTGATTTCAAAAAAAAAATTTAATGTTTTTCTTGATTATTTCAATGAATTGGTTACATGCATCTGAATTTGATATGACATTTCAATTCCTTCTATTATAGGGAAAGGATGAATAATGAAGTGTTGGCCCTGAGCAAGGTACTATTGATTTGGAAGATGAAGTAGTTCCCACAAAAAAACAAGATCATGTTGTTCCTCCCAACCCTCCTTCTAACATTGAGAAGAAGAAGGAGCATACACAATCAAAAGTTTCAAGGTGCCTTCCCATGAACAAACTAGAAGAAACAATGATTTTGAAATCTTCGATTAATTTTTTTTTTAATTATTTCAATGAATTGGTTGCATGCGTCTGAATTTGATGTGATGTTTTAATTAATTTTATTACAAGGAAAGGATGAACAATGAAGTGTTGGCCCCGAGCAGGGTAGTGTCCAATTTAGAATGGAAAATATGCCTCGAGAGGGTAGTAAAGAAGAAAGGGTGCCTACAGATGGGAGCAAACAAGTGGTGGATAAATCAGTGATTATCTATTTTGATTTATTGATTAGGGGTAGAGATTGTATGTTATTAAAATTTTTTTATGTTTTTCACATTTACATACTAGGACAATCATATTCCTCTTTCTTGAGTATGGGCAAACAAGCGGAAAAGTGGTGGGAAAACAATATTAAAGTGAGCATTGTATTCCTATGAGTTCACCAATCTGAAGTGTGGTATCTCCTTTCCTTGTGTACATATATTATTGGAAATGGTAGTTTCAAATTGATATGTTTGTGTATGTATGGCATGTTGTGAATTTTCTAGCATGTATTGCATGATAAAAATCATACACATATATATTTCTATATTGCTATCTAAATTTGTAAAGTTTGGTTATCTTCCTTATCTTCTAACACCTTTGTCATGTTTTGTAGGTTAAGAATGTTATTGGACATGTGTGTTCTACCAAAAATATGGGCCTTGAGCTTATTGGCAATGTAGTTTCAATGGAAGTGACAGAGGGTAATAAAGATGGACATGGGGATGGGGAGGGCACTAGCCTGCAAGTGGGAGAGGGTAATAAAGATGGACATGGGGATGGGGAGAGTACTAGCCTGCAAGTGGGAGAGAGTAATAAAGATGGACATGGGGATGGGCAGAGCACTATCCTGCAAGGTGGATATGGCAATAAAGATGGACATAGGGATGGGGAGAGCAGTGGCTTACCATCTAGATATCAGTACCGACATAACACACTTCCATGATTTTGTTCCAATTTCTTTATGAATCCATTACTATGACTTGAATTATGATTGACATTAATGGAATTTTCATTGCAGCCAAATCCTATTAATGAGGAGAGGATATATACCGAGGGCATCGCTTTTAAGGTTGATGATCACATTGAACTTTACAAGGGGAATAAATTGGTTGGAAAAGGCATTGTAAATGCTATGAATAGAGGTTCTCTTTGCCACAACAATCCACTCCCAAAAGGTTATGTAAAATTCAATGTTGTTAAGGCCATTTCTCTTGACTACACATTTCCTTCACACAGACTGTCAAAGAATCTGAGGGTATCTTCGCAATATAGAAGCTCAAAAAGTTGAGGCCTTCTCTTTCAGAGGTACATATAAATGATTTTTTGTCGTATATATCATAGTACCTTATTATTTTTCCATCCATATGTTAATTTTTCTTATGTGTTTCTTATAGGCTAAAGTGGTTCAAAGTGTGAAGGTCAAAGTAGAGCCTCTCCAAAAATCTATTCTTACATGTTCATTTGTGAAGGTTCATGGAAATAGAATCACCCCTCCCAAAGTGCACGGGAACCCAAAGAGTTGTGCCAAATTTTATGAATTCATCTCCTCAATTGTAAAGAATAGGTAACGTAGGAGATGATAATACATGTTGACAATACTCATTTTGCATTGTGGCTTTCATCATTTAATTATTGAATAATTATGGTGTAGACATATATTATTTTCATATGTTTGAACACTATGTTGTTACACATTTCATATCAAACTTTTCATTGCCCTATATAGTTACATTATAAACAATGTGAAATAATGGTAGGCAATTCCACCTAAATTCTTATTGTTTATAGTAGCTTGCTTATAAATAAAAGAAAAAAAATGGCATTTAAATTCTTTGAGCTCAACAATTTTTAATATAGGAGTCAATGGTATTGAATAGACTAATTGCATACATGGTATTCAATAGAGTATAGCAATAAATGTTATGTGTATGTATATATGTGGGAAACTATTTTTCTCATCATGGATGCTTTCAATTGAATAATGGTGTTAAATTCTATTTGTGGATGTTTGATATGAAAAGTAGGTCATTGACTTGAGAGGTGATAAACCAATTGGGTTGTTATGTGTAGTAGAGTAAAAAATCATAACAAGTCTTAGTTAGAGTGAAAAATGCATTTCACTTTCTTCATCTGATTTGATACATAAAACAAAGAAAATTGAGCTGAGGGGTGACTAGCCAATTGGATTGTTACATGTATATGCTTTTTCAACACTATGTGGGTTGCAGGTTTCATAACTTCTACATTTCCATTCGTCCATTCCACATACTACACATGCACCTTCCTCAACTCTTTGGTACAATAAAAATGGCATTTCACTTTCTTCATCTAATTTGAACAATAAAATATTCACATTATTTGCAATATTTGGAAAACACATTGTCCCTATCAATTATTTCCTTATAAAAAAATTTTGTTTCGTACGCTCTAAGAATGTAGTGAATTCCACCTTCAAATTTCAGAATAACTCTTTGGTACAGTAAAAATAGTATCACTTTCTTCATCTATTTGGAACAAATAAATACTCACATTATTCTCAGTGTTGGAAAACACACTATCCCTTGTCAGTTATTTCCTTATGAAATTTTTTTATTTCATACACACCAAGAATGTAATGAAGTCCACCTTCAAATTTCAAAACAACTCTTTAGTACACTAAAAATGGTATTTCACTTTCTTCATCTTATTGGAACAAAAAAATGCTCACATTATTTGTAGTGTTGGAAAACACATTGTCCCCTGTCAATTATTTTCTTATGAATTTTTTTTTTGTGTACGCACCAAGAATGTACTGAAGTCCACCTTCAAATTTTCGAACAACTCTTTGGTATAGTAAAAATTTGACATTTCACTTTCTTTATCTAATTGGAACAAATAAATGCTCACATTATTTGCGGTGTTGGAAAATACACTATCCCCTATCAGTTATTTCTTTATGAAAAATTTTTGTTTCAAACACTCCAAGAATGTTGTGAACTCCACCTTCAAATTTCATAACTCTTTGGTACAATAAAAATTGCATTTCGCTTTCTACATCTGATTGGAATAAATAAAATGCTCACATTATTTGCAATGTTGGAAAACACATTGTCCCATGTTATTTATTTATGAAATTTTTTTTGTTTTGTACGCACCAAGAATGTAATGAACTCCACCTTCAAATTTTATAACTCTTTGGTATATTTAAAATGGAATTTCACTTTCTTCATATGATTGGAACAAAAAAAAGCTCACATTATTTGCAGTGTTGGAAAACACAATGTCCCCTGTCAATTATTTCCTTATGAATTTTTTTTGTTTCATATGCTCCAAGAATGTAGTGAAGTCCACCTTCAAATTTCAAAACAACACTTTGGTAGAATAAAAATGGAATTTTACTTTCTTCATTTGATTGGAACAAATAAAATGCTCATATTATTTACAATGTTGGAAAACACATTATCCCCTGTCAGTTATTTCCTTCTGCAACTTCAAATCTATAGGGTGGGGAGGATGGGGAGGATTTGTAGGTGGGAGATACATAAAACTATTCAAATTCACCAAAGGGTTGAGTAACTAATGGGTGTGTTCCATATACAAGGTTTCACAAGAGTATGTGGGTGGCAGGCTTCTTAACACTCAGTGCTTGTCAACATACGAATTTTGAAAATACTATGAATATAATTGAAAACTTACAAATCACACCTTAAAAAAATAAAAACTATCTTTGGTCGATTCAATATTTATCTTACACTCTGGTATTCCCCTTCATCATCTTTCTAAAGTGTTGAATATTTTATATAAATTATAAAGTACATTATCCTTATTTTTGCACTTCTTTTAACTTGTATCACTACATGCACTTAACTTTTGAATGTTGGGTCCTTAATCATATCCAAAATGTATTGAGCCTTGTTATAGTGATTAATTATATTACATGTGCTTTTTTGTATGAAATTTGGTGACATTGCAATGCCTTTACTTGTCAATATAAAGTCAACCTTATTGTGTCTTTGCAAAAGGACAAAATGTGTGAATATAAAACACAACTATACCATAAGAAGTCTTAATTATTACTAAAAATTATCCTTGGATATAATATTAGTTCTTGACATACATTCAAATGATTTTTCTACTCATAATATGTTGGTTAAATATGTTCTCTTCTAGTGTGCATGGTCGATCATTTTATTCCAAGAGCATTGCCTATTTTGTCATGTTATAAAGTCATACCATACTAAGGGAAACAAGATATCTTAATAATAAAGGAATCTAGCTTGGACATAAGAAAACAACACAAACATCATATGAAACAACTAAGTGTAGTTATTTATCCATCTAAATAAACCTAAAAAATTATATGTAATAGATAAATAATCATTACTAAAAACTAAAAATCATATTCGTTATGGTAACCACAGTGTGTTATGTATTTACTATCCATAAAAGTTCCAAACAACACTATAAATATAACTCAGGGCAATGAGTGTGAGGCAATCACTAATGAAATCAAAATGCTATTGAAATTGGATATAGTCATATATACAATGTGTGAAAAATTTGCATACATTTGTGATTAACAAATTTCACAAATATTGGTTATAATAACTAAATAGTTTGTAAAAATTGTCAACAAGGTCAACCATTTATGAACAGGTAACATTTATGCACTGTCACTATTAGAAAGAATTCTCTGCACTCTAATTTCAAGTTATACTTCATAGCATATAGCATAGGTATCCCATAATTTGTGTGTAACAGCCTAAATGACGATATCACGCAATGCACTTTGAACCTGACAGTGTAGTTGAATTTGAAGATAACAAGCAACCATTCCTTGACAAGACCCTTGTGATAACTAATTCAAGATTCCCCCTTAAGGAATCTCATGAATTTCATGCTCAACTTGTTGGGAATACTATGCTTCTTGATGATTACTATTGGTTTAATGGATACCTTCCAAATGCATCTAGCTAGGAAAAGGTCTTGAATCTCTTGGTAAAGACGAGTTGGCCAATCATAGAAATTTACAATCTCTATTTATAGATTGTGATATTTAACGTCCAATCTCGTTATTGCCCATGATACATCATAGAGGTAGTTAAAGTAATGAGCATAATTATGAAATTTTATGTGACCGCTCTTCGGCCCATTTGTGTCAATTCTCCTTAACGTATTTTCCCTCAACCTATACGAGAGACTCAATTCCTTTATCCGAGCAAGGACATTACATGGAATATACTGGTGGTAGTTGGTCAACCAACTAAAGACCCATTTGTATGCATTATGTGACATCTTGTATACCTACATCAAATAAATTATTAGCTTTCACATTTTGACCATACGAAGTAGAATTATAACAAGAAAAATTAAATAACATAGTACCCACTATGTTTTCCACCTTGCCAATATGTTGTACATTCTTTTTGTTAATCATACAAAGAAATCAAAATGAAATTTTTGCTCAAACAAACAGATATGGTACATGTTCAAAATACATGTATTGAATTAAGAGATTCTACCTATTCTTGAGAAGTTGATCTTTGACCAAGCATAATTAAATAACACAGAACCCACTATGTTTTCCACCTTGTCAATATGTTGTGCAATTTTTTTGTTAATCATAGGAAGAATCAAAATGCAATTTTTTCTCAAATAAACAGACGTGGTGCATGTCCAAGGTATATGTATTCACTTAAGAGATTATACTTGTTTTTGAGAGGTTGACCTTGCACCAAGAAGAATCAAATAACACAAAACCCACTATGTTTTTCGCCCTGCCAATATGTTGTGCATTTTTTTTGTTAATCATATAAAGAAATTAAAATGCAATTTTCACTCAAACAAATAGATGTGGTGCATTTCCAAGGTACATGTATTCACCTAAGAGATTATACTTGTTCTTCAAAACTTGAGGAAGGATCATGTGTAGTATGTGTAATGGGAAAATGACAATGCACAACTAGAGCGATATGTAATTTAATTCCTAAAATGAAAAAAGAATTTTCTATGAAAACACTTGAAAAAAATCAGGCCAAAAGTGAATGATATACATAATATATTGACTAAAGATATTGTTATTTCTCTTGAGAAGTTAAACGAGCATGTGTAATATGTGCAATGGGAAAAATGCAATGCAGAAGTGGAGGCAGCAGTCCAACTAGAATGCATGGAGTAAAAAAGGAATCTTCTCATAAAACATTTGAAAAGAAGAAAACCATAGTGAATGAGATAGATAATGTATTGATAGAAGAGATTCTTCTTGCTCTTCATAAGTTAAGGAGTGTGTTTAGTATGTGCAATGGGAAAATGGAAATGCACAACTGGAGTAGCAGGTACTAGAATGTGAAATGAAAAACAAAATAACTATAAGAACACTTGAAAAGAAGTAGAGTAAAGTGAGTGAGATAGATAATGTATTAAGTGAAAGTTTTCCAATGTCAGATAGATTTAAGTGCAGAAAAATAGAATCAATTGGGTGGAGACATGAAATTTCGATGTGAAAATTGTAGACAACTTGTGTGAACAACTTTTTTAGAAGATACAACTACATTCTCTAATTAGAAATACATTCTCAATATTGACCAAAAATTGGTTGCAAAGCTACATGATAGTATTGAAGAAGTTAGTGCATGTGCAGCATGTGCAATGAACAAATGGCAATGCACAAGTGGAGCAACATGTATTAGAATTCCTAAAATGAAAAAGGAATCTACTATGAAAGCACTTGAAAAGAAGTAGACCAAAGTGAATGAGATATATAATGTTTTGACTAAAGAGATTGTTCTTGCTCTTCACAAGTTGAGGAAGGAGAGTGTGTAGTATGTGCAATGGGAAAATGACAATGAACAACTAGAGTAGTAGGTACTAGAATGCATGAAATGAAAAAGGAATCTGCTATACAAGCACTTGAAAAGAAGCAATGCAGAAAAATAGAATCAGTTGGGTGGAGACATGAAAGTCTGATGTGAACATTGTAGACAACTTGTGTGAACAAATTTTTGAAAAGGCGACATGCTTACCTACAGACGAATGTTCACTGATATATGCTTTCTCTCTCCTCAGTAACTCTTCAAAAAGCACTAGATTGAATGCACATTGGCCAACATCAACCTATCATCATAGTAAAAATTTTATATGGAAGCACACTATTGCATAATGTCATACCAAAAAATGGACTTACCTATGTATAGTTGTTAAATCGGAACCATACCTGAACCATTGGGTTTACACTCACGAAAGACAATTGCTGATGAGGACTCCTTTCTGCACATTTGAATGCTGACGAGAAAAAAAAAGATAAAAAAAATTCAGAAAGTTTATGAGGTGGTAGAAGCCGGTTAATGGAAAAAGAAATATGTAATACTGTTCATATTACAATATAAAAATTGAAATGAGTTTTCTCATACTCACCTGTATTAGATGTCATATCCTCTAGCCCATCCATAGTAGGTTCTCTTGACATCCCATATTGCATATTGGAATTCATATTAATGTTATTTTTTGTGGACAATGGAATGGAGTCACACATAGGAGCTCGATGGTTTGACTATTGTGCAACATGCTCCCTACGGTGGGTTGCATGTCGAGGATGATCCCTGCTTGCACTAAACCATAGATGCATGTGAACATTTCTAGTTGCAATTGCATCAGGATCTTGATTGAATTCAAATGACAATGCATTAGGTTGTTGTAGATCTTCTAGAAACCTCTTGACACACTATACATATGATTGTACTTATTGTAGATATCGGTGCGGTGTGTGCATCACTTTCTTTAAGATTCCATTTGTCATTCTAAATACACATTTTTTGCAAATGTACATCATGTTCATCACTGACAGAAGGAGCATGTGTAGGGGTGAGAAAATTAGGACTATTTTCTTGGATGCCCCCTATGACAATGTCTCATTCAAATATGTCCCTCTATCAATGGCTTCACATTCGTCATCTAAATGACAACACACAAGAAACTTGCATTAGGTAGTAGAAAATGAAAACCACAATTGTCTCCCATAAAGTAACACACTTCAAATTGAAATTCACTTATTGTGGACCAACCCTTCAATGTCAAATAATCTTTTAATCATTTCAGAAATCTTAAGGACATGTTTGCAAGTTTTCCCCTACAAACTCCAAGGGAACTTGCAAACAAAAAGGTACTTGCCAAATTTTTGAACCAGGTAGTGGTCGCACCTACTTTGGCTTTTCACCCAGTGCCATCCAAGATGTGTTTCATCCAGAATACAATCATCATTCAGAATTTCCTTTTCCCTCTCCAAACTAGATTTAATATTTTGAATCTTATAGTTCATCAAAAAACCATGATGCTGCAAATTTTGTTTTTTCCTAAAGAATGGTTCCATTTTATACACAAGTATGTAATACAAAGAGTCCATTTTCCTTGTTCATTTTTTTTTATCATATAAGTATCAAGTTTTCAATGTACAATGGTATGACTTAATGGAAAAATTTGTATCTTGGTTGTCATGTGGGAATAGTTTACAATTTTTTTCCCACATGGCTACGAAAAAAAAGTAATAGTGAAGTATACCACAACATATTAGAGGTAACATCAAAGAATGTGAATGGTGTGAATTGAACAAGGTGATAGAAATTGTCAACTCACTAATTCAATCATCTCCTTCGCACCAAGTCTTCTTGAAGTGCTATAAAAATTAGGGCTGATCATTGAACTCCTCAAAGAAATTGTTTAATCGCTAAGTAATGTTGTCTTCGCTATCACCAATCGGCATCATGATCATGCCAAGTTTGTGAAAGATGTATATTTCCCTATCCTTTTCTGCATACTTATGTACACTCTTCATACAAGCCCTTCGAACATGCCAAATGCATAGAAGCACACGACATCCAAAGACAACCCTAATAGACAATAAAAAGGATATTGTTTAGCGCTCATTTGCATGACAAAGTGGCATTGAAAATCAATAGAAAATGAGAAACCTGTACACAAACCAACCAAAACATGCACTTACTATATGGCCTGAATTTTTGCAGTGGCATCATCGGTAAAAAACGCATTGATTCTCCAATCGGGTTTGCCTCTTATTCCATGGGCATGTGCCACATATAGCTATCCCAAAAATGTCCTCAATCTTGTTTTGCAAGGATACTACCCATGCAACGGGCACACCATTCTATTTCTCATCAAAAATGAGCAAAGTACATAATTCATATTATATAGACATAACAAGTCAGTGTTAGCATTATCAGGTATATAGCCAATAAGATCATTGAAAAGATGAAGTATTTGTTGATGTTTCTAATGCCTCACCCCATATTTGTTAGTGGAAAATGTGGAATCCATGGAGATGACTGAATTGTGTGAGTGGCAATCCATCATATCCAACATCCATGAAGTATGAACCCCGATAATGAAAGGTGCCTCATTTCCATGGGGCCGCCGAAAGTAGAAGTTGTCATTGTCCTGTGTATTCCATATTATGATACTTGATGAGTCTTATCTATGTTTATGTGCATGAATAGAGTGCACCTTTCACCAAGAATTCATTACATCCTTTCTTGTCAAGAATTCATCTCTCTTACTCATCATTCCATAGAAAATAGGATCAATGAGGTGTTTGTCCATTATTGCATCGACAATCACATCCATGAGCAAAAGACTTTCAATATAGATTTTGCATTTTGTGAATAGATTAAGGGTGAACATGGCACACAGTCTCCACTTGTGCCATCAATTCCATGGAAAAATTCACCATTGGCATCAATGTGAAACATCTCTTTGAAGAGAAGGTACACAACATCGAGTCTACCATACATAACCTTTGCAATGAAGTGGCATAGACAACGTCAATTTTTATAAATATTTGTTGTCTTTTCTATGGTGGAGGCTTGTTCCTCTAGTCTTTATGACCATATGCACAATAGTAGCTGTAAAGAAAGCATCATCTCATTATCTTCAAGCAAGAATAAAATATCATTGGACCATACACATGAATGTTGAAAGGTACAAACCTATGCCACATAATTGTTTTGCTATAATTTGTGTTGTTAATGGGACCCATGATGGTCTTCTTCTTTCTTTTCTTCATGCAAACAAATGAAGCTTCAAAACCTTCAAGCAACCCTTCGCCATGAATGAAATCATTGAGTCTTCTATGAGGAATTGTTGTGACAAGGTCAGTGACCCCATCCTTTTCAATGGAAATATGAGTCCACTCCAAATCACAAGAGGAAAAAGGAGAGCGTCCATCTCGTACATCTTGCACCTCTAGCTTATCTTTCTTTTTCCATTTCAAGCCTCTCCTCATTTTAGGTAAGGTAGGAATTGTACGAACATTTAAAGTTAGAGTAGATTATGTCAAACAAAAGAAAAAAATTATTTGTTGAATGTAAATAAAATGCGCTTGCATTGCTGCCACCAATGTGAAACCAGTAGGAGGTTGCTAACTTCTACTAAGGAAAATAATAAGTGATAGATTGAATCAAGCTAGGCATAAAATATGAAACAAATACAAGTTGGAAATTGGAGTGTGTAGCTCAACATACAAGTGGACATAGATAATGACAATACAATCAAAAGCATACATGGAGATTCAACGATGATTCCATTTTAGGTGTGGCACACAAACCTATTTTACTTGAAGAGGAAGGTTGTGAAACCAACCATCCTTTTGAAATAAAGTTGTGTTGTTTGAGAAAAAACACAATGAGTGATTCAACCTGCAACTTTGTATGTGGTGTACAAGTGTAACGTGCATAACAATATGTAATTACTTCTACAGTTGCAATAGGAAATGCATTATTTTGGGAAGATACATTGTTTTTGGTGCATGTGTATGTGTTAATGGAGATAAAATGTTATAGGGAAACCAAAAAAATTTATGACAACCTTTTATGTAAAAAAAATATACATCCATTACTACTAGCAATGCCAAAAGGATAACATGTTTGTTGCATTTGTCGATAAAATAACGAATTAGTAATAGAGAGAATTAGGAAAGGAATAAATGTGTAAAATTTCCTAACCACCATGATGTAAGTCGATGCAAGTTGGAAAACACAGTGTCTAGTTCAACCTCCAAGTGGACATAAAGAATGCAAGTAAAATCACAACCCCGCATGAAAATAAAACTTAGAGATCATAGTTTATCAAGTGTAGAAACCTCTTTTCCCTGAGCAGGCATGTTGTGGTATTGAGCCTTCCATTTGGGATGACTTAACATGAGAAAAAAAAAAGAACATCTAACAATTCATGAAACAAAAAAGTGTAGGTTAAACAACATGATGAGTGGTTCAACCTACAACTTTGTATGTGGCATACGAGTGTAATGTGCATAATATTATGTAATTACTTCTATAGTTGCAATGACAAATATTTTAATTTAGGAAGATACGTTGGTTGTGGTACATGCGTATGTGTTAATGGAGATGAAAGGTTAGAGGGAAACCATGAACCATGATGTAATCCAATACAGGTTGGAAAACATAGTGTCTAGTGGAACCTCCAAGTGGACATAAAGAGCACAAGTAAATTCGCAACCCTGCATGAAAATAAAACTAAGAGTTTAGAGTATATGGGGTGTACAAACCTCTTTTACCTGAGTAAGAATGTTGTGATATTGAGCCTTCCATTTGGGGTGACTTAACATGAGAAGCAAAAGCACATCTGGAAATTCATGAAATAAAAAAGTGCAAGTTGAACAACACAATGAGTGGCTCAACCTGCAACTTTGTATGTGGCATACAAGTGTAATGTGCATAACAATATGTAATTACTTCTATAGTCGCAACAAAAATATTTTATTTTGGGAAGATATGTTGGTTGTGGTGCATGTATATGTGTTAATTGAGATGAAAGGTTAGAGGGCAACCAAAACCCTTTATGACAACCTTTTATGTCACAAAATGTGCATCCATTTCTACCAACAACGCCAAAAGAATAACACATTTTTTGTATATGTTGACAAAATAATGAATCAATAATGGAGTGAATCAATAAAGGCATAAAGCCCTGTTAAATTTCCTATAAACCATAATGTAAGCCAATGTAGGTTGGAAAA
>VDFB02033048.1:70068-113111 GCA_007258455.2 Sequoia sempervirens
AGTCTGAAACTTGTATGTAATCTTTATTACTGTAATACAAAGTGACTTCTCTTGGTGTGGTGGGTTTTTCTCCCATAAGGGTTTTCCCACGTATATCTGGTGTTCATGTGTGATTGTCAAATACTATGTTTATGTTATCTGCTTCATAGTGCATCTTAATTGGACTGTAATTGAAAAATTAAAAGTATATCTACATTCTTCTCTGAGGTATTGAAGTTAGGAGAATTGTTTCCACATCTAATTTTCCTTACATTAACATGACCAAAAAAAGCGTATATGACAATGCATGAACTAAAAAAGTGTAGGTTGAACAACATGATGAGTGGTTCAACCTGCAACTTTGTATGTGGTGTATGAGTGTAATATGCATAACAATATGTAATTAATTCTATATTTTCAACAAAAAATGTTTTATTTTTGGAAGATACATTTGTTGTGGTGCGTGTATATGTGTTAATTAAGATGAAAGGTTAGAGGGAAACGAAAAACCTTTATGACAACCTTTTATGTCACAAAATGTGCATCCATTGCTACCAACAACACCAAAAGATAACACATTTTTTGCATCTATTGAAAAAATAATGAATCAATAATGAAGTGAATCAAGAAAGGCATAAAGGTGTAAAATTTTCTATCGACCATGATGTAAGCTAATGCAAGTTGGAAAACACGGTGTCTAGTTGAACCTCCAAGCATACATAAAGACTGCAAGTAAAATTGCAGCCCCACATGAAAATTAAACTAAGAGCTCTGATTATATGGGTTATACAAACCTCTTTTACCTAAGTAATCATGTTGTGATATCGAGCCTTCCATTTGGGGTGAGTTAACATGAGAAGCAAAAGAACATCTGGCAATTCATAAAATAAAAAATTGTAGGTTGAACAACACGATGAGAAGTCCAACCTGCAACTTTTTGTGTAGCATATAACAGTAACGTGCATAATAATATGTAATTACTTCTATGGCTACCAACAATGTCAAAAGAAAAAATGTGTTATTTGCATTTGTTGATAAATAATGAATCAGTAAAGGAGTGAACGTACCTTGGGGCATTGGAGCTTCAAACTGCACTATGATTAGATGGATGGATGAAGGAATTGGTTGCCCCCATGAACCGGTCAGAGTTCGAATTCATGCATGGTACGGAGAACATAGGCTAAAATGTGAAAAAGGTTGCCTTTTTTGTAGGTGGTAATACATCTTTTAGGTGCAAACAAAGGTTTTCTAATCAAACCATTTGTTTGACGTAACTTTAAATGAGGACAAAAAGTAGATCTTTCACACGAAAACCTACTAATTGTGTAGCTTCAACAACATAATCTTTATTTGAACCTACAACTTTGTTTGTGGCCTAAAATGGTAACACGGAAAATGAAATGTATTTAACTATAGAAATAAATGACACAATAAAAAATATAGCAACACAAGTTGGGTTTGGTGCACGTGTATATGTGGGTAACTTCTTATGCATATTTTTTTATGGACAATAAAAATGTCTCATTCAAACATTCATAATTTTGAAGTCTACAATCATGTTTTTCTTCTATCTTCACTCTCTAACTAGTACAAAACTTTGACAAATTTACTTTCCTTGCATAGGTTGAAACATTCTTTGAATGGGGATAATGCATGAGTACTTATAGCTCGATTACACCAACAAAAGAAATAATAAATCTAACGATATATTGTAGATAACATTGAATGGAAACTATTTTTTTCATCACTGCACTAAATCTCAGTTCATTTCCTTGTTCTTTGCATATTTTGTCACAAATTATGGATGAAAAAAGAAAGTGAAATTTTGAATACATTACAATAATTAACAAATCATGTGCAACTTATAAATCATACTATCTCTTTCCATTAATATAAATCATATCTTATGTCCAACTATTTGCTATAGCAAGCAGCATGTCCATTATGAAGTGTCTACTCTAAAATTCCACCTACGCCACTATGAAATTGTAGGTTAGAAAACATTGGGTGTTATGAAACCTGCAAGCCCCATAATGTTTAAAATCCATTAAATACATAAAAGACCAAATGATTAGTCACCCTTAACCTCGTTTTGATTTTTTTGATGTGTCTCCCACATGCAAGACCTCCCCAAGCTATTGATCATTTACCTTTCAACAAGCAGAAGGAAATAAATGAACACCCACCGTGTTATACAACCTACAAATTTTTAATTTTTTGTGCATTTATTTGTCAAACATATGAAGAAATTGAAATGCAATTTTAATAGTAAACCACACTTGTAATAAATTGTGAAGGTAACTTGCATTGAAAACTATAGTGAATGAGATAGATAATGTGTTGACTTAAGAGATTCTTCCTGCTCTTGAGATATTGAGGAAGGAGCGTGTGGTGTATGTGTAAAGATGAAGAGACAATGCAAAATTGGAGGCAACAAGTACTATAATTTATGAAATCAAAAATTAATCTGCTCTAAAAATACTTATAAAGAAGAAGATCAAAATTAATGAGATAGATATTGTTCTAATTGAAGAGATTCTTCCCACTCTTGACAAGTTGAGGAGAGAGCATGTGTAGTATGTGTAATGGGAAAATGGCAACGCAAAAGTGGATAAACTCAAAATATTTTGAATTGCATATAAATTTGTGTGAGCAAAGAAAGTGAGAAATGATGCTATAAGTGGATTTCAACTAATGAAGTCAGACATTCTTGAACATAAAACTAACTCACCACCTCAAACTCTCCACCCTTGAGCTTTGAACAAGCAGAACGAACTCACAAACCACTGTGTTTTCCTATCTACCTATATTTTAATGATATTAGGAAATCCAAATGTAATTCATAATGTAAGTAACAATTTTAGTAAATTTTGAAGGTTCATTTTCTTACATTTGTACTATCTAAATAACAAAAGGTTTTCATTACAATCATATTGTCTGTATAATCAGAGGTAGGAAAACACAAGGTGTCATAAAAACCTACAACCCACAGTGTTGTAAAACCCTTTAAATGTAAAAAACCAATTGGTTGGTCACCCCTTAGCTAAATCTAGTTAGTTTTATGTATCCCTCAGCTGCAACTTCTCCCTAAAATCTCCACCCTTGAGCTTAGAACAAGAAAAATTATATAAATCACAACCCACAGTGTATTCCAACCCGTGTTTAGTTTAATGATTTAAGGAAATTGAAACAAAAAATTTAGTCTATCTAAGAATTGTTATATGTTTTCAAGGTGCCTTTCATTACATTGATATTATCTAAACACAAAATGTTTTCATTAAAATCATATTGTCTGTATAATCGAAGGTTGGAAAACACAAGGCATTAAGAAACCTGCAACCTACATAGTGTTATAAAACCCTCTATATATAACAACCCAATTGGTTGGTCACTCCTCGGCTAAATCTAGTTAGTTTTATGTATCCCCCAGCTGCAACTCCTCCTCGAACTCTCCACCCTAGAAAAAACTAACTCACAACCCACTATTTTTTCCTACCTACCTATATTTTAATGATATGAGGAAATCCAAATGCAACTCATACTATAAGCAATAGTTTTGGTAAATTTTGAAGGTGTCTTTTCTTACTGTATATTGTCTAAACAAAAAAGGTTTTCATTACAATCATATTGTCTATTTATAATTCAAGGTTGGAAAACATCAAGTGCTAATGAACTTGAGATCTTGTCGATGCTTTAGCAGGTAGTGGGTACTAGAATGTATGAAATGAATAAGGAAACATAACTCTGTGAAAACATTTGAAAAGAAGCAAACCAAAGTGTATGAGATAAATAATGTATTGACTGAAGAGATTCTTCCTACTCTTGAGAAGTTGAGGAAGGAGCATGTGAAATATGTTCAATGGGAAAATGACAATGCAAAATTGGAGGCAACAGGTCCTACAATGTATGAAATGATAAAGCAATCTGTTGTAAAAATACTTGAAAAGAAGCAGACCAAAGTGAATGAGATAGACAGTGTATAGACTAAAGAGACTCCCTGTTGTTGAGAAGTTGAGGAAGGTGCGTGTGTACTGTGCACAATGGGAAAATGGAAATGTGGAACTCGAGCAGCAAGTAGTAGAAAGTATTTAATGAAAAAGGAATCTGCTCTAAAAACACTTGAAAAGAAGCATACCAAAGTGAATGAGATAGATAATGTATTGACTGAAGAGATTGTTCCTGCTCTTGAGAAGTTGACAAAGGAGTGTTGTGCAGTATGTGCAATGGGAAAATGCCAATGTAGAAGCAGATAAAGTCAAGAGCTTTTGTATTGCATATGAATTTGTGCAAGAAAAGAAAGTGAGAGATGTGCTATAAGTGGATTTGAACAAATGAAGTCAAAGATTCTTGAACTTTAGAATTACATGGAACAAATACAATTGAAAATAGATGATAAGGAAAAGGAAAAATCAGATCTTAGTGTAGAAAAAGAGAATCAGTTGGCTGGAGACATGAAAGTCCTATGTGAAAAGGTAGACAAGTTTTGTAGATAACTTATTAAAAAGAAAACATCTGCATTCTCTAATAAATAAGACACTCTCAAAGCTAAGGAAAAATTAGTTGCAAAGCTACATAAAAGTATTCAAGACATTGAAAACTCTATCCAAGAAATGGATGGTGTTGTCTTAAGGGCTGATGAGTGAGCGACTACTCCAAAGCTTAAAGTAAAAGATATGAAAAAGAAGTTAGAAGCTCATGAAAAGGAATACCATGGGGGTGATAATCAGTAACAGTAGTGGGGATGAGGAAAAATGTCTGGCTGGTCAACTTATAGATGCAAAAGCAATAGTGAAAGTGTTGAAACTAAAGTAAAACAACAGAAACACTACAATTAACCACTTAGAAAAGGAATTAAAAGATTAAAAGAAGATTTTATCGTCGAAAGAAAAGAAGTTTAATTAATGTAACTATTGATAGACAGTTGCGATCTAAAGATAGGAAGTTGAAAAAATAAAGACAACAATGGAAGGTGTTGCCTATGAAGAAGAGAACATGGGCACATTACAAAAATGAGTTTGCAAATCTAAGGCAGTTCAGAAGTTGAAGGTTGATATCAAACACCTCAAGGCTCAATTAAGAAATGTTCAATTACCTATAATGATCGTGTAAAGCATTTTGATAGATCAAAAATCAAAGGTACAATTGCACAACTTATAAAAGATAAAGATGCCTTCACAAGCACAATCATATGACTAACAACCCACATTGCGTTTTCCAATTTGCAATTATTTTGTGCTTTTTTTTCAATCATATGAGAAAATTTAAATGCAGTTTTTACTCTAATTAAGAATGGTTATAAATTTTGAAGGGTTCTTTCATTACATTCGTGTTGTCTAAACAACAAAATTTTTCCAAGACATTCATTCTATTTTGTAAAATTCCACGTTGGACAACCCTAGGTGTTAAGAAACCTGTAACCCACCTAGTGTTGTAAAACCCTCTAGACATAACAACCTAATTGGTCAGTCACCCCTCAGCTCAATTTGGTTATTTTTATGTATCTGCCACCTGCAACTCCTCATGAGACAACCTTTTACATTTAAACATGAAAAATCAAATAACTGACAACCCACATTAGGTTTTCCAATTTGCAATTATTTTGTGCATTTTTTTTTTCAATCATGTGGAAATTTCAATGCAATTTTTAATCTAATTAAGAGTTGTTATAAATTTTGAAGGGGCCTTTCACTATATTCATACTATCTAAACAACAAAAGGTTTTCAAGACATTCATACTGTGCATGTGTTGAATGTGGAGAGTTATTCTAATGTCAACACAAACCTTAATGAGACGGTTTACATTCAAAGTTTGAAGCAAGTAAAACTACTCTATTCGTAATACAATCAAATCTTTCAAATACATATAATTGTCCTCTATTTCTAGGGATTTATTAAACTGTTTGGCCCTCAGATTTCTATGGGCACAAATTTTTTCTAAAATGACTACCTAGAAAATGAGATTTGATGCTTAATATGCAAGCTAAGATGATTCCTATGTGCAAACGTGTGTTGGAAGGATTAGTGGTGCGCTTCTAAATGAAACAACATGATGGAATTGATGAAGAATACGATGATAAAAGAAAGATGATGTTGATGATAGATGGACAAGTGGAGATGAGTGAGATGATACGAAACTATAGTGAACTATCCATGATTATGCATATGCTCAAATGCAAACATAAAACAAACTAACCTAAAATGTAACTATGATGCAATGAGGATGATAAAATGTAACTATGAATCAATTAATTAATCTAAGATGAGAATGCAAAGTAACACATGATATGAAAACTAAGTATAAGACTCCATGAAAGCTCCAAGCTCCTACGAAAAACCTGCATGGTAACAATACTCAAAGTGTGGATGAAAAATGGCATTATAACACTATTCCAATTTGTATCTCAAAATAGCATTATAACATTACTCAAAAGGTGGATGATAAATGCTAAGGCAAGAGGGTGTATTTATAGGGTTTCTCAAGCATTTTGTGAGGTGGCACCTATCAACGGTCTAGATTCGAAGGAGAAATAATAGACAGTGGAGATGAAAGGAATCAGGATGTTGTCCCCTTGAGCAAAGACAACATGCCATGTGTGTGGAGAGAATCCTTTGACCAATTGGAAACATGCCAAATGTATGGTATTCCCAAGTGTGTGAAACAAAGACCCATGTGCTCCAAATTTGTTGGAAGTGTGCGGGAATAAAGCCATGTGCTTTTTCTCATTAATGGAAGTGTGTGAGGATAATTCTAATTAATAATTAGGCTTATTTATTTTCATGTGACCTTTATGAGGTGGCACACAAAAGTTGTAGAAATGTGCTCTAATTCTTAATCAAGATTAAGGAAGGTTAATTAAATAAGCATGTTTAGGGTATTTTGTTTATTTAATTATTTAGAAGAATGTGAATTAGAAGAATTAAAAGGAAAGTGAACAATATAAATAAAGTAAGACCTTATTTATATGTAGTTGAAGCATTAATCAAATAGGTTGTATTTAATTAACTGAATGTAATGACAATTTCTAGGTGTATACATTTTGCCCCTCTTTGAAGTGATGTGTTTAAACATTACTTCAAAGAAGATTTTGATGTCGATGCGAGATTTCGATGCCCCAGATGATGCAATATTTTGATGCCCCAAACGATGCAAGATCTTGATGCCCCAAGCTTTGAATTTCAGGTATTGATGGATATTATGTCCCCTCGAGAGATAAATTGGTGAATACAAGGATGTGAAAATGAAGTGTTGAATGATGTGATAAGTGTTGTGATGATGAGATGATGATCCAATGTTGACTCAGTGAGATTTTGATAGCAGAGATGATTTATCTCTCAAAATTTTATTGCAAGCTCTTTCTTTGAATAGTGTTGATTAATTACCCCTCCTTTTTGGTAAAAAATGGGAATTAAATCCCACCATAATTCCCTCCATTTTACCCCTAAAAGGTGAAAATGGTAAAATGGGATTCATTATTTGCATTTTGAGTTTGGAGAAGTTGAAGATTGGAGAGCTTAGAGGAAGATGGTGATCCCATACTAGAAGCATCATTTCGAGCGTCTTCACCAACCTGATCAGCCTACTGCCTTTGGACCCACGGTACGCTTTACGAGAAACCTCTTTGTTAGTCATTTTCTTGCCTTTTAGAAGCATTTTGAATGTCATAGATAGATGTTGTAGCTTATGGGATGTTATTTATGCACTTTCAGGTGATGTTTTTATCATTTTTGAGTGTTTTTGAGCATGTTTAAGAGTTTTGGTGCCTTTGGGGTCCCAAATGGAACTTCTTGTAAGCTTGAAATTCAATTTTTCATGTTTTTTAAGAGTTTTGGTGCCTTTGGGGTCCCAAATGGTGCCTCTTGCAAGTTTGAAATTGATGTTTTTGAGTCTTTTGAGAGTTTTGGTGCCTTTGGGGTCCCAAGTGGCACCTCTTGCAAGCTTGGAATTCAATTTTTTGGCCTCCAACACTGTTTTGGCACCTTTGGTGTCCCAAGTGGCACCTCTTGCAAGCTTGAAAATGGAGGTTTTTGGAGTTAAACTTTGTTTTGGCGCCTTTGGGGTCCTAAGTGGTGCCTCTTATAAGCCTTGAAAACCTTGTTTTTAGTCGCAAACTCTGTTTTGGCACCTTTGGGGTTCCAAATGGTACCTCTTGTTGCCTTGAAAAGTTTTCATCCTTATTGATTTAAGGTGGTTTAGCTTGTCGTTTGACCCATTTTGCGGGGTGTGATTGTGGAAAGCCCTTGAGGTGATTTTCGCAAGATGTCCTTGAAGCCTAGGAGTCATCTGTTTGTCATGTTTTGGATTGATTTTAGTCAGATTGTGGTATGTTTAGTGTTTGATTGATGTTTTGTGTGATGATTTGATCTCATGATAGGAGAGAATCAAATGATAGAATCAGTGTTGTATCGACCTCATGATAGGCAAGGAACGATAATAGGATTGATAGCATATCATCCTCATGATATGTGAGGAACGATGGTAGGATTGATAGAAAATCATCCTCATGATAGGCGAGGAATGATGGTTTTATTGATAGCAGATTGTCCTCATGATAGGCGAGGAACGATGGTAGGATTGATAGCAGATTTTCCTCATGATAGGCAATGAATGATGGGTTGATTGATAGCAAATCATCCTCATGATAAGTAAGGAACGATGGGTTGATTGATAGCAGATCATCCTCATGATAGGTCAGGAATGATGGGTTGATTGATAGCAGATCGTCCTCATGATAGGCGAGGAACGATGGGTTGATTGATTGAGATGTTATTGTTTTGATTGATTTGATTTGAATGATTGCACATTAGCTTGATTGACTGATAATCTTGATTAAACATGACATTGATTAACTAATTTGTGTTCATGATTAGGGAGATGGAGATGTACTCCAGTCTCAGGAGTGATTCCCGAAGACCTGGAACATGGTCTGCCATTTTTCATCAGCCGACTTAGAGATTATCTCCCATTGTGGGTTGACTTCCTTGTTAGACATTCCACAATATAGAATCAACAAAGGTTTATTGACAGCTTTGGCAGAGAGATGGCACAGTGATCATAATACATTTCATTTATCGAATGGAGAGATGACTGTGACTCCCAAGGATGTCTATCGTATTCTATGGATCTCAGTGATGGGATAGATAGTAGTGTATGATAATATAGAGTAGGGTGGGATAGCTGCATTGTGGAGACTATGTCGAGATGATCATGTTATGGGCTGATGGATCCCTTGGACATAGATGATTAGAAAATATGCTCCTTTATCGTGTGTGCTTTCTAGATTCATTGGTGGATTCCTTTGTCCTGATCAGAGGTCAAAGGGATTTTTAGCAGGTTGGGGTCGTGTGCTATCGCAGATGACACTTGATGGTATGAGGTATGCTTGGGGTTCATGTATGTTAGCCCACTTATATCGAGATTTACACAAGGTTGTCTATTACGGGGCAACGAGCTTATCATGTGGCATCACATTACTACAGACTTGGGCATGGGAGCATATAGTTGTCACTCGGCCCATGGGAGAGAGACATCGACAACCAAGGAGACCCTATGTTTTTAGTTATAATTTTCCACATGTCTAGCATAAGTTGGGCAAGGCTGCCTATTGGAGGCCTACTCTAGATGATTTGGAGACTGTCACATGGCGGTCGTACTTGGATTGTGAGCAGTGGCCAAAGGATCAGCTGGAGATTCCATATATGTTGTTATCCCACTATCTGATTGGGTGGACCCATGCTGTGCTTGAGCGATACCTGTATCTGCAAGTATGTCAAAAGTTTGGACGGGTTCAGGGGATGCCACTAGGAGTTGCCCATTATGCATGGCGACAACAGGATGTTTTAGAGTGGGGACCCTATGTATCATATGAGGCAGCTTGTACATAGTACTATACCTTGACCCCAGGTTTATGGGATTATGTTTCGTATATTACAGATGTTGGGATGACCGAGGATTATTCAGAGTTCTTCCACACGCATCCCTTTCCTAGATTTACTCATCTAGAGGAGCCAGTACTGCCAGTTGATGGAGAGGCAGGAGATGACGAGGGTGGTGATGATGGTGGAGAGGGTGCTTGTAGAGGTGATGATGGAGGTGATGATGGTGGTGTAGAGGGTGGTTGCATAGGTGATGGTGGGGAGAGTGATGGTGGTGTAGTGGGTGGTGGGGAGAGTGATGGTGGTACAGATGACAGTCATCCATTGGATTTTGCAGTTCTAAGGCGCAAGACAAGCGCTACCGTAGCTCAAGCGGTGCTTCCCCGGATTCGGATTGGGATACCCTCACATCAGTAGTCAACATAGATAGTGGCTTTGCAAGAAGAGGTCCAGTCGTTTCAGAGTGAGATAGTGCAGGCTCAAGCACAGATTGTGTCCCTTCAGGATGAGTTAGGGCAGTGTCGAGCACAAATTGATATTTTGAGGACTAGTAGAGGGACAAATAGGCAGCAGATACAGCAGTTGCAGGCACAGATGATCATACTTACTTCAGAGAGGGATGCATTTTGACATCGGAAAGAGCAGGTTGAGGCCATTACCGAGAGGATACAATAGATAGCACCATCTATAGGTACAACATATTTCTTCAGAGAGATCTGGCACATTTCTTAGTTGTAGTTTTACAAAGGTAAATATCATGAGTTGGTTCCTCCTAAGCTACGAGAGAGTTTTGTACAGCCTCTTTTTGGCAGATCTCATTCTTGGACTGTTAGCATGGGTGTCATGCAGCCATTTCCTGGAGATAGGAGAGATCCAGGTGCAGGTCTGTCAGGTAGAGGAGGTACTAGTTCCATGAGAGCAGCAACATCTAGCGAGAGCTCAACATAGCCTTTTGTGATGTTCCTTGGACATTGTGCATACACCTTTCGTGAGATTGAGGATGTGGTTCCCATGATACAATGCCCTTTTGGATTTTTGATGTATCTCATCCTACTTTTTGGATATCCTCGTACACGTGGACATTATGACATTTTTTATTATATATGATATACAGCGGCGATTATGATGCATTTGATTTCCCTATTATGATGTGCAATGTTGTGACTTTATTTAATTTCTATGTTATGATAATGATTAGGCAATGTGATGAATGTATTTGGGATCTTGATTATGCAATGTGATGTGATTTATGATGTGTAATGAAATGTGATGTGATTTATTATGATTATGCAATGTGATGTGATTTATGATGTGTAATGCAATGTGATTTGATTTATTATGATTATGCAATGTGATGTGATGCATGACTTTAAATGTTCAAAGCCTTAAGCTTTAATAAATGAGTCTGTCCAACTTCCAAAAGTTGTGGGAAGACTGCAGTAGATTGATCTTTTAAGCTTCATAACTCTAACATATTTCCCAACTTTCTTAGAAATCTGAAGAGACTCACTTATTTAAGCATAGTGGATGACATGATTTTGATGTCGGAAATGATATGCAATGTATGTCCTTTTTTATTTTCTTTTGTATTTTCTGATGCAAATATTATGATGGAATGTATGAATGTAAATGAGATGATAATGTTTTCTAAGATATGCAAATGATGATGCAACTAATGTGCAACTAAATGAGAATGATGTGTTTTTTTTTTGGTAATGTCCAGTGTACTCAATTCATTAATAATAGAGATGACACCATTGTGAAATTGTTTCAGCATTGAAAAGCCCCATAAATACACATGCAATACTAACATGAATACAGTCTAACCTAACTATGCAAATCTCATTTTCAAAATTTGTCATTTATATTAACCAATTTGTAGTGCTTTTATCATCATTGGGCCTTTAAAATGTTGAAATTGAGTACAAGCATCGATGGCATATTTTAGACCAAGATGACCCGAGTACTACTTTCATGATGTTTTAAAATTGCAAGTTAACCCAAGCATCTAAGTATAATTAAACCGAGATGACCTGAGCATCGCTTGGGTAAACAAACAAGAGTTAATCTTTTTCCTATGCAAATTCAGAATGTCAGTAGTGATAATTTGTAGCGCACATCTCGCGACAACTTGCATAGTAATAATGATAAACTCACAGACAACAGACAAAGAAAATCATACTCCTTCCTTGCTCCTCTAGTTCGATACATCATCGAGGACTCGAGAGATATGATATCAAAAATCAAAGTAGAACAATTTGAACTTTCGTGTTTAACGTGATAAACTCTTGATTCAGAAAGATCATCATCCATTTGAAGTTTGTGTTTGTAACTTTGGTCTGATGACTGTTTGCCTGTTGATTCAATCCCAAAGTTTGTTTTCCCCTAGTGAGTGCAAGATTTTTCCCCTAGTCCAGGGTGATACATGACCATGGCGACCAAGACCTAACCTAAAGACCTATCCTAGGGGCCTCGGGGGTTGATCAATAGATTAGCCTTGCCTACGTTATACATGTAGAGACCACATAGTTCGACTGACGACACGACCAAGATTTACAAGACAAAAATATGAACATAATGGACACCTAAAAGACTGACCTAAATGTCTCGGGGGACAATCAAAGATCACCCTTGCCTATGTTCAAAGCTCAGAGACGACGTAGTTTGAATGAAGACTATGTTTTTGACCTTTTAACTTTTTGACCTGCTTTTGGATTTTGACATGTTTTGAATGTTTTTGGAATTTTGATATGTTTTGAATGTTTTTTGGATTTTGATATGTTTTGAATGTTTTTGGGATTTTCGATTTGTTTTGAATGTTTTTGGGATTTTCATATGTTTTGAATGTTTTTGGGATTTTCAATTTTTTGACCTTGAGAATGTACAAGAATCCAATCCAATGTAGGACATGCCCCTAGTGTGATACGATAAGACAAACTGATTTTTAGAATGGGTTGACTAATGCCAGGGGATACCATGATACAAACACTGGATCAAGCTATGATGCAAACATGGAAGCATGATGGATAAATGATGCAGAGCAAGTCATTTAGCCTAAGATAGATGGAGAGTGCTTATTTTACGGAAGGTGCCTGTTTTCCAGGTTTTCACCAAGGTACTTGCCCAAAGCACCACCGAAGTAGTTTTCACTAGAGGATGATCTTTTTTTCTTTACTGTTTTTCAATCCTTTTTCTGATTTTCTTGGATTTTTTGCATTTTTTTGATTTTTTTGGTATTTTTCTAGGACCTTTACCAATGCACTAGATGAGCTAGGTGTAAAACCTTTTGAGATGCAAGTTGTTGATGGATTTGTCAAACAAATCCCCTTTTGGTGTGGATAACTGATATACTCCTGATCCAAAGGCCGATACTATAACAAAGGGACCCAGCCAGTTAGGTTCAAATTTCCCCTTCTCTCAATCTTGTTGATTATTGGGATTTTCTTTTAAGACTAAGTCGCCCACCTGAAATGCTCTAGGTATTACTTTGTGATTGTAGCTCCTAGATATCCTTTGTTGATAAGCTTTTAGGTGATCAACTGCATGTTGTCGGCATTCATCCAACAGTTCCAATTCTTGTAGCCTCGATACTCTATAGTCCTCATCTGAAATCATCCCTTTAAGTGACACACGCAGGGATGGTATCTCAACCTCAATAGGTAGTATAGCTTCTGACCCATAGACAAGAGAATAGGGTGTTGCTCCTATCGGGGTACGAATACTGGTTCTATAAGCCCACAATGTTGGGTTTAGTTGAACATGCCAATCACATCCATCTTCATTGACGGTTTTCTTGAAAATCTTCAGGATAGTCTTGTTTGAGGCCTCTGCTTGGTCGTTCCCTTGGGGATAGTAAGGTGTAGAAAACCGGTGTTGGATATGGAATCTTTCACAAAGCTCTTGAACATCTTGATTCTTAAAGGGTTGACCATTGTCCGTAATGATAGATTGAGGAACACCATACCGACATATGAGATAATTCAGGATGAATGATGAGATTTGTTTCCCAGTGATGGTGATTAGAGAAACAACTTCAATCCACTTGGTGAAGTATTATGTGGCTGTGATTATAAACTTATGTCCATTGGAGGAAGAGGGGTGAATCTTACCTACAAGGTCCAATCCCCACTAACAAAAAGGCCATGTAGTTGTGAAAGGATGTAACTCTTGTGCAAGTGCATGTATCAAGTTCCCATGAATCTGACATTTGGAACACCTTTTGACATATTGAAATGACTCTTTCTCCATATTCGGCCAGTAATACCCCAATCGTAATAATTTCTTAACTAAGGTTAAGCCACTTGAATGTGTGCCACAGATACCCTCATGAACCTTTTGTAAAGTGATTTCATCTTTTACGTTCTAGACACCAAAGAAGAGTACCATCCAAACCTCATCTATAAAGTACATCAACTATTAGGGTGTGGCGAGCTGCTTGTCAAATGAAGTTTCATTTTTGGTTTCCAGATAAGTTAATTGGAAGGATATTGTCTTGCAAGTAGGTATGGATCTCTCCATAGAGCGAATTTTGAGGGTCGACAATATGGCATATCACTTGGGATTTTGAATCTTCATAGGTGGGATTGGACATTTGTTCTACCATGAATTCATAACGTCTTTGTTGTTCAGGTATTTGCAAGAGAGAAGCAATGGTGTCCATTGCATCTACAACTTTGTTTTCTATTCTGGGAACTTGTGCAAACTTGATCTCAACAAAGTACTTTTTGAAATCATCCACCATCCTCTTGTAGGGCAGAAACTTGTCATCCTTTATATGATAATCATCGTTGACTTGGTTGATGACCAATTGTGAGTCACCATAGACTGGCAATTCTGTGATTTTCCATTCAACAACTATCTTGATTCCAATGATCAATGCTTCATATTCAGCTGTGTTGTTGGTGTAGGGGAACATTAATCTGTAGGATTTAGGAATTGTGTATCCTTGTGGCGAAACAAACAAGATTCTTGCACCTGATCCATGTTGTGTATAAGAGCCATCAAAGTATAGTAGCCACTGTTGTGTAGATATGGTTAGGATGTCATTATCAGGGAATTCAATGTTCATTGGATTGTTATCTAGCAATGGTGCTTCAGCTAGTTGATCTACTATGGCTTTACCTTTGATTGCTTTTCTATCCACATACTGGATATCGAACTCACTCAATATCATGACCCACTTGGCTAACCTCCCTGTCAAAGCAGCTTTGCTGAGTAAGTACTTTAATGGGTCAATTTTGGAAATGTGTTTGATAGTGTGAGTCAGCATGTAATGCCTCAATTGTTGTGTAGCAAATACAACCGCTAAGCAAGATTTCTCAATAAATGTGTAATTGATCTCATAACCATTTAGGGTCTTGCTGATATAATAGATGGCTCTCTCCTTTCCTGTAGAATCTTCCTGTGCTAATAAGGCTCCCAAAGATATCTCGGTTGTTGCAATATATAGTAATAGTGGTTTTCCCTTGACTGGTGGTATCAACATAGGCGGTGTCATCAGCAACTGTTTTAGTTGACAGAAGACAGCTTCACATTTTTCATCCCACTTGAAAGAGACATTCTTGTGTAATAAGTGGTTGAAAGGATGAGTTTTATTAGCTAGTTGAGCAATGAATCTTCTGATGGATTGAAACCTTCCTTGTAATGATCTGAGTTGGCCGATGTTTTTAGGAGGCATTTCCATGATGGCTTTGACCTTTGCAGGATCCACCTCAATTCCTTTAGCTGAGACAATGTATCTCAAGAGTTTAGTTGATGTTACACTGAACACATTTCTTGCGATTTAACCTCACCTTGAATTTCTCCAATCTTGTGAAGATTTTGTCTAGAATCTCTAAGTGTCCTTCTCTAGTGTAGTACTTTGCCAACAGATCATCTACATAGTCTTCCATAAAAGCATGCATCATGTCATGGAAGATGGTAGTCATAGCTCTCTAATGTGTAGCTCCAGTATTTTTCAACCCAAAAGGCATCACATTCCAGCAAAAAGTACCCCAAGGACATGTGAAGGCCGTTTTATCTTGATCTTCAGGTGCTATCTTAATTTGGTTGTATCTTGAAAATCCATCCATAAGTGATAACATTTCATGCCCAACAGTCAAGTCTACAATCAGATCAATGTTTAGTAGAGGAAAATCATATTTTGGACAGGCTTTGTTAAGATCCCTAAAGTCTGTGCATATCCTTATGCTCTTATTTGGTTTGGATACCGGAACAATGTTTGATATCCATTCAACATAGTCAATAGATCTTATGAATCCTGCATCTAATAGCTTTTTCAACTCAGCTTTTACCAGAAGGGCGATGTGGGGATGCATCTTTCTCAGTTTTTTCTTTACCAGTTTTATGCCAGGTGGTAATGATAAATGATGCATAATTAGTTCTAGATCTATGCTTGGCATGTCAGCATATGACCAAGAAAAGTTGATTTGCCTCTCCTCAAAGAATTTGGTGAAATGAGGTTTCTCCTCTTCTGTCATGGATTCTACTAAACACAGGGTCTTCACTATCTCAGTTGTACCAACATTGATGGATTGTGTAGGTTCTATTAGCACTGAAGATCTCTCTTGATAGTGTTATGGGAGAGTGTCAAACCTTCCATCTCTTGGTTCCTTAGAGAGGTTTTCACCTTGAGATATGCTCTTTGTTTTTACTTTTTCCTGATTTAATAGTGCCATCAGATGGTTTTCACTATTAGACCCATTTCTTATAATTTTCATTCTACGGTTGAAAGGTTTGACACTCCCTTCATCAGGAGCTTCGTTTTGAGATTCAATGGTAGAACATGTGTCAGGATTATCGGAACATAGGAAGTTCACAAGGGCATCATTGTTTGAAAAGGTGGGTATGTCAAGAGGCTCATTTTGATCCCAATCAATTAGTTCAGGATGCATTAAGGACAAGGAATCATTAGATCAGTCAAGGTCATAGGTGTAAGCATCAGGATAGCCATGTTGTCAAATTGTCCAATGAGGTCTAAGATGTTACTCTCTTCCAACGTGTCTATCTCGCTCGAAGAATGATCATCTTCACTTGAGTCAACGACATATTGTGATCCATATTCAAGTGGTCTAGAACCAGAACTTTGTCCTTTCATACATATTGGTGTATACTTTCGAATTACATCGATCTCTTTGTCATGGCAAGATTCTTCAGAGAGGGAGTCACATTCATATTCATTAGAATATGTTTCATGATCCTCACTAGCCTGTAACTGTAAGATTATTTTGACAGCTCTTTGAGTAGCTTCCTATTTTGAGTCTTCTTTGTATCCTAGTCCTACTTTGTCTTTGGGATTCATTGTGACGAGTTGTATCGGTTCACTGATGCCTTCTTTTCTTTTACCCAAAGGACTATTTCCCTCATCCTATTTTTGTCAAGATTGTCTGACCTTTGCCATACTTATTTGTGCATATATTGGACACTAATACATGTGAAGGTTCTTCATCTTTGTATAACCAATTTAGGACATCTTTGTCTTTTGATTCCTCTGCTTGAGTGCTTTCTTTTATAAACTTCCCATCAAAGAGTGTGATGGGTTGTAAAGATTGTTGTCTTGAGGTGGATGGTTGTCCATGTGACTTAGGAGAAGATGAAAGTTGTGATAAGTATGAATATTTCTCAAATGAGTATTCCCCCATGCCCTTGTCTTTTATTTGGATCTTTTCCAACTATTTTGATAAGGCATCAAATTGACTTCCATTGTTGCATGAAATAGAGTCAATGACCCCTTTGTCTTTTGATTGAGCCCTTTCCTCATACTGTCTTGACGAAGAACCCACTGGACTTTCTTTGTTTGATGAATCAGAGTTGATGACTTCTCTATTATGTGGTACAAAGGTATCTTGACTTGTTATAAGTGCATTGCAATATTAGCGATTGTTAGAATCGGCAACAATGGTGACCTCCTGTCCATTGAAAGGAAACTTCAGGCACTGATGATAGGTTGATGGTACCGCTTGCATTTCATGAATCCACGGTTGTCCCAAGAGTATGTTATATGTCAATTCCTTGTCTAACACCTGACACACTATATCTTTTACAATTGGTCCCACTTGAATGGGTAAGATGATCAATCCTTGGGAGGATCTTTCATCATCATCATATGATTTTATGGTGATTTCCGTTCTAGGATCAATAGCATTTTCAGAATATCCTAATGCACGAACAAGCTTGAGAGTGCAGATGTTTAGGCCTGCTCCTCCATCTATAAGGACACATTTGACTTGATGCTTATGGATTAGAACTTCGATGTGGAGAACAACGCTATGTGGATGGGTGGTGGATGCATCATCATGTTCAAAGAATGATAAGCAATGAGGTGTAGTCAAATGTCCTGCCATAGCTTGAAATGTACATACTTCCAAATTGTTTGGTACTGTGGTGGCAACTAAAGCTTGTTCCAGGATTTCTTTGTGCACCGGTGAAATCTTGAGAAGTTCCAATATGGATATTTGAGCAGGTATCTTCTGTAACTAATCGACGATGTTATATTGAGTTACAGGAAAAATATTCATTTTGGGCATGGAAGGGGTAGCTCCTTTCAATGTTACCTTGGCTTGTCCTCTTGTAATCACATTGATAGGTGTGTTGTCTTGATCATTTTCAATTTTGATGACATTAATTTGATTGTCATTCATGTCAATATTAGTGCTCAAATTTCTAGGTACAAGGTCATTGATTTGATGTGAGATGGTGTCATCATTGTGTTGGATTTCAATAGTGGCATCCTTCCCTTGGCTTCCGATTTCAATGTCTTGGATGGAATTCTCAACCATCTCAATACAATGAATGGTAGAATCATAAACATAGTTTATATTCTTTCCTTTGGTATTCGATGTAGAGGACTCTCCCTTTTCATAATTGGGTAAAGGGTTCTTGAACACTCCCTAATCACTCTTTGTTTGGGGTCCTTCAATGTGTACCTTTTTGTTATCAATGAGATCTTGGATTGCGTGTTTTAATTGCCAACAATCTTTCATCATATGACCCTTTTTTTTATGATAATAATAGTAATGGGCATCGTTCCACCAAAAGGGTTTGAATTGTGGATCCCAGTTTCGTGATTCTAGCACCGTGATAAGCTTAGCCTCAATAAGTTCCTTTAAGGAAGAATCTAAGGATTGTCCCAATGGTGTGAATTTTCGTCGATTGGAAGGTTTTGGAAATGGTGTTGCTTTAGTCCCTCGATTAGTTTGATTGTTGTTTTGGCTAACATTTGGAGTGTTGGGAGGATTGTTGGTTTGATTAGTCTTGGTGGCAGTTGTTGTTAGGTTGAATATGGGTTTGGTATTTTGATTTTCAGCTATGACCTCATTGTTACCCATGTTCTTGTTTCTTTGCCAAAATTTAAGTGTGTCCCCACCATTGTAGTTGTTAGAGGAAGTGGATGAGTTGTCTTCATTGTATACCTTAATGACCCCTCTTTTGACTAAAGCTTCTTAGATTTTAATTCCATTTTCAATCAATTTTTTGAAGGTAGGGGGACATTGTAATTCCAATCTATAAATCATCTCATCGTTTAGGTTGTCAATGAAAAAATATCTATCTTTTCCTTTTCGGGCACGGGATGAGAATACCTTGCGAACAATCTCCTCCATTTTTGCAAGAAAATGAGGAAGGACTCACCCTTTTTCTGTTTCAAGTTGCAAAGGTCTTTCATGGTGATATCATGTTGGATGTTGTAAGAGTATTGAGTGAGAAATTTATTGACCAACTCTTCAAATGTGTTGATGGGGGGTGTAATCTTTGAAAAACATTCAAGGCATGTCCCTCCTAGACTTCATGGAAATAGTCTCATCAAATAAGTTTCCTCATGTGCAAATTCTAGACTTATGGTTCGGAATTCCCTTACGTGATCTAATGGATCAGTTGTACCATTGTATTTATCATACTTTGGAAATTCACTACGTTTAGGGAAAGGAATCATGTTGATGGATGGATTAAAGGGATAAGGAAAAATGTCCTCGATCAAGTATCGTTTCAAAGTTCCCCTTTGCATATCTAGAACTTCTTGTTGAAGGTTCTTCATTTGGTGAGTTAAAGTAACCATTTGTTATGTTTCCTTTTTAGGCTTTTGGAGAGGTGCTTTTAAGATGTTGATATCAAAATCAGGGGGAAGTTTGACTCTTTGATTGGCTAACATTAATAGGTATTTTTCCCCATATTTTTCAAAAATCTTTTCCAAAAACTTATGGAAGTTGGGGTCTTGTTCCGCTTGTCGGATATCCTCATCATTTATTTCTTCCCGTTGAGTGTTGTTGAGTCCAAGAATAGGGATTTCTTCTGCATTAGCCATGTTTCTAGGGATCTCACTATTTTGAGGTTCAATGTCAAGAATTTCAATGTTGGGAGTTTCGATATCAAAAGTTTCGCTACTCGGACTTCCTATGTTTTCCGTTTCAAAGTTGGGTGTTCCAAGTTCCTTGTCTTTGAGTCTCCTCTTTTGTGATCTTGTTTGGATGGGCATACAAATGTTATATTTAGACTAAGCTTTGATCTAATTTTGAAATAGTGCCAAGGATTACAACTAGGTCAAATAGAATGACAAATTCTATTGATTAGACTAAGTTTAATTTGATTGCATGAACTAGTTTCATGATTAAAGGATGACAAATCCCGAAGATGAAACTAGTTTGTACAAACAAAGATGTGATGGATATTGATGATTTAGGCACCTTGAAATGTTTAGATCTAGGTTTAGTTTGAAAAGTTCCACTTGTATAGGTCTGTTTCAACAATGTTTAGACTTCTAAGGTATCTAAGGAACGATCTTGGACTCGAAGTTTTGATTCAAGATGTGTAATTAAGGTACTCAAAACGTTGGAAAAGTATTGGATTTTGACAATAATACATCATGTATAACTCTAGATTTTTTTTGCAAGCTCTCTTGTAAAAATTGAAGGTTAACCTTTCTCTAAAGTCGTAGAGCATAGACAAACATTTTTTATGTTGTTTTGTACTAAGAGATTTGATCTTTGGTTTTCTAATCTTGACCTTTCATGAAATCATCATGTAAACCACATATTCTGACTCTATTTTTCCTAAGGAAAGGTTGAACAATATTGAAAAGACCAATTTTCTGAAGATGGATGGACCTAAGTTACTGACTTGTCTACCTCAATGAATGTAGTTCTGAATCAAGGTTTTCACTTTCAAAATGTAATGTTTTTTATGGTGTTTTGTTTGAGTTTTGTTTTGAAGACACATCAAGCAGAATATACACTCATAAGGCTATGTAAGACTGTATTCTTTTAGATTCCACGTGGGTTTTACCCCAACCACACTATCTTTAGCGAGTGAATTCAGAAGCTTGGCTGCATGGGCTCCCCCTTACAGTGCACTCTCTTCTCAGGCCAACCAAGCTTCCAATCCCCATGAAACTCCCATGGCGAACCGATCACCTCTACTAAAAACTACGAGAATGTGGATGCCTTGGCAACGACCGTTGCTGCACCAAAGAATAGATAAAGGATTTTGGAAAATCTACAACAAGGGTTTTAATGCAGGCATTCCATTCATGGGGGATAATCCATATGGCGAGAGTCCCTTTCAATCCATCTCATCAAAATTATCCTCGTGATACTTGAACTTTCCTCAAGTATCCACATTTATATCCTGGTTGGAAGTCACTTGGCTTTAGCGTGTTACCGGTTCGGTCGTTCCCTTGGGTGATTACTTTTTCCCACAAGGCAAGCCCTCTAGGATAAACAAAAGCAAGCAAGTATACCCATAGTTTGATTGATCTTTATTTTGCATGAATAAAGAGAGAACTCAAGCCATATACTCCACTTACACTCGCACATAAACAAGAATGGGTCTAGCTTTTTGGATCACCCAATTAAGGGGAGAGCATATGCCTACCATTCATCACATACAAAAGACATGGTGTTCATTAACCCGTTAATTAAGCTATGTTCCTAACTTAACCAAAAGGAAACATGGTGTTCATTATCCCTTTACTTAAGCTATGTTCCTATCTTAACCAAAAGGAAAACAAGTGAATAACGTCCAGCCCTTGCAATGTGTTAGTAGTTTATGTTTTGAGTCTTTAAAGGTGAATTATGGGAAAACCTGCAAATGCACAACACAAAATGTGAGTTTCTGATTTGTTGAAAAACTGCAAGAGGCACCAAAACTCCAGAAACAGTGCAGTAGGGTCCCAGAACAGGTGAAAATGGTCTCTGAACAAGTTGCAAGAGGCGCCAAAACTCTAACAAGAGGCACCAAAATAGGTGCAAGAGGCGACAAAACTCTAAAAGTGTCTTAGAATGGTCTCAAAACAGTTGAAAACAATCTCAAAACAACTTGCAAGAGGTGCCAAAATAGGTGCAAGAGGTGCCAAAACTCTAAAAGTGGCCCAGAATGGCCCCTGAACAGGTGAAAACAGTCTCAAAACCACTTGCAAGAGGTACCAAAACAAGTGCAAGAGGTGCCAAAACTCTTAGAACAAGCCAGAATGATCCCAAAACAGTAAAAATGGTCTCTGCACTGCTTACAAGAGGTGCCAAAACATATACAAGAGGTGCCAAAACTTTAAAAACGGCCCAGAAATGTCTCAAAACAGCTTAGAATTTCCTCCAAATCGGTGCAAAGCGTTCCCAAGTTATAAACCTTGAACCTACAATCATGAAACCATAAAATGGTTAGCAATAAGTGAGGCAAAGGCCCCATGGTGGGTGCCATTTTGTGCGTGTGTCAAATGTGGAGAGTTATTCTAATGTCAACTCAAACCTTAATGAGACGGTTTACATTCAAAGTTTGAAGCAAGTAAAACTACTCTATTCATAATACAATCAAATCTTTCAAATACGTATCATTTTCCTCTATTTCTAGGGATTTATTAAACTGTTTGGCCCTCAGATTTCTATGGGCGCAAAGGTTCTTAAAATGACTACCTAGAAAATGAGATTTGATGCTTAATATGCAAGCTAAGATGATTCCTATGTGCAAACGTGTGCTAGAAGGATTAGTGGTGTGCTTCTAAATGAAACAAGATGATGGAATTGATGATGAATACGATGATAAAAGAAAGATGATGTTGATGATAGATGGACAAGTGGAGATGAGTGAGATGATACGAAACTATAGTGAACTATCCATGATTATGCATATGCTCAAATGCAAACATAAAACAAACTAACCTAAAATGTAACTATGATGCCATGTGGATGATAAAATGTAACTATGAAGTAATTAATTAATCTAAGATGCGAATGCAAAGTAACACATGATATGAAAACTAAGTATAAGACTCCATGAAAGCTCCAAGCTCCTACGAAAAACCTGCATGGTAACAATACTCAAAGTGTGGATGAAAAATGGCATTCTAACACTATTCCAATTTGTATCTCAAAATAGCATTATAACATTACTGAAAAGGAGGATGACAAATGCTAAGGCAAGAGGGTGTATTTATAGGGTTTCTCAAGCATTTTGTGAGGTGGCACCTATCAACGGTCTAGATTCGAAGGAGAAATAATAGACGATGGAGATGAAAGGAATCAGGATGTTGTCCCCTTGACCAAAGACAACATGCCATGTGTGTGGAGAGAATTCTTTGACCAATTGGAAACATGCCAAATGTATGGGATTCCCAAGTGTGTGAAACAAAGACCCATGTGCTCCAAATTTGTTGGAAGTGTGGGGAATAAAGCCATGTATTTTTTTCTCATTGATGGAAGTGTGTGAGGATAATTCTAATTAATAATTAGGATTATTTATTTTCATGTGACCTTTATGAGGTGGCACACAAAAGTTGTAGAAATGTGCTCTAATTCTTAATCAGGATTAAGGAAGGTTAATTAAATAAAAACATTTAGGGTATTTTGTTTATTTAATTATTTAGAAGAATGTGCATTAGAAGAATTAAAAGGAAAGTTAACAATATAAATAAAGTAAGACCTTATTTATATGTAGTTGAAGCATTAATCAAATAGGTTGTATTTAATTAACTGAATGTGATGACTGTTTTTAGGTGTATAAACATACTCTTTTTTAAATTCCATGTTGCAAAATCCTAGATATTAAGAAACAAGCAACCCACATAGGGTTGTAAAACCCTCTACACGTAACAACCCAATTGGTTAGTCGCCCCATAGCTCAATTTGGTTAGTTTTATGTATCCCCCACTTGCAACTCCTCCCTATGAGACAACCCATTACATTTAAACATTTAGATTCAAATAATTGACAACACACATTGTGTTTTTGAATTTACAATTTTTTTGTGCACCTTTTTTTTCAATCATGAGGAAATTTAAATGAAATTTTTACTCAAATTAAGAGTCCTTATAAATTTTTAAGGGGTTTTCATTACATTCTTCCTCTCTAAATTACAAAATATTTTCAAGACATTCATTTTGTTTTGTAAAATTTCATGTTGGAAAGCCCTAGGTGTTAAGAAACAAGCAACCCACATAGTGTTGTAAAACCCTCTACATGTAACAACCCAATTGGTTAGTCACCCCTCACCTGGTTTGGTCGATTTTCTCCTCCAACTCCTCCTCGTGCACTCCAACTTTCATCTTTCAACGTGCACACTGAAAACACTCACAACACAGAGTGTTTTCTGCCTTCTTGAAAAATAATTCTTCTTATAATTTTCAATACAAGTCTTACTCGTGTCAGTCCACTTCCAATTCCCGTAGTTGCACAAAATTCACTGAAAACGATAGCTTCTCACACAAGCCATGGGGCTTGCGAGTTTTATGCTCCAACTTTCGTCCCAGTGTCACAACTGGAAAAAGACAGGAAAACTGACCTAATGGTGTCATTATCTCCTTGCTTCCCTCACCGTAACATTTTCTCCCGTCTACCGACTTTGTCACTTTTATCTCTCGTTTAGCGAGCCTCGCACTATGTCGTTCCGTCATGTTATGTATGTTTCTATGTATATTTTTATGTATGTTTTAATGCATTTTTTGTATGTTACATGTCTATGAGAGGTGTGTTTTTTCGGGAGATTAGTTGCTTTCATTACACTCTACCCTTTACTACCATTGTAATATACCTCTTCACATTAATTATTTTATCTTTATTTTAATTCCAAATACAAATTTAAAAAAACTCTTATTTTTAAAGATTGATCAGCTTTTCTAAGACTTTCCACAAAATGACGTGGAGATTGTTTAACAAGCCATATCATTGACATGGAAAACAAAAGAATGATTTGGGGTAACGAATGGCTTCTATCTTATTTTAAAAATACAGAAAAAGTGTGTTACATTGTACGCTCTTTGGGTTTTACATGGCATTAAATTCTATGCCACCTTTTTCAAACACAATTATTTCAATCACTCATTTGTTCAATACCGTAAGACCATCCTCTATATAAAATTCAATACAAACTCATTAGAAAATAGAAGACAACTATCTTTACAGCAAATTTAGAAAAGGCTAAGGCTTAGAAGTCTCAACACGGTAGAAGATCGGACACCAGGTATTTATGAATTTCTTTAAAATGTTGCTTCTGTCAAATTATCTTTAATAGGTCATGAGAAATGAACCACTCGTTGGTGAAGGTAAGGAGTGTGGAGTATATGGACAGTATTGGTTTTGTTTTCAAAACAAAATTATTCCAACAAGGATTAAATTTAGAAAGAAACTGTGTCTTGCTTGTAGGAACATTTGATTTGATCAGTAGAACTTCCTGTAAAGGTTAGAAAATCGTAGATTCTAGCAAACAGAAAATTATTATATGGGAAAAAATCATGGCATGATGTTAAAATTTGGGGTAAATGCGAATATGTAGAAAAGGATAAAGTATACAGTGCAGATTTTGTGTTGACCACATGACAGATTTATGTCTTCTAGTCCTACACATAGGGTAGGAAAGAGAAATAAAAAACAGGGCATGCATTATTTTGAAAATGGATAGCATTTGACTTGATCAGACCTTTTTCTAATGGTTCTAAAATCATATATCCTCGTAAAAGAAAATATTATATGTTTAAAATGAATAGATCTTGGGAAAAAAGCAGTTATGGTATTAAAATTTTGGGTAAACAGGAATATGTAGAGAAGAATAAAGATCCCCGCGTAAATTTTGAGTTATATGTCAGGTTTTTATCTTTTAATCAACACACATGATAAAAAATAGAAGATTATTATAATTTTGAAAATGGATAGATTGTCAATGAGATCCAGGTTGGTGAAGCTGAATGGTTCTAAATGAGTCCATCAGAAATCAAATCTTTCTGAATGCAAAGCTCTGACTTCATAAGAGATGAGGTCAGGATTGTGTCCATATGCCAAATTCACCACCAGCAATTCACCGCCAACAATTCACCGCGGGAAAATTCACTCAAGAAAATTCACTGCACAAAAAATTGATTGCATGGATTTTTGGCAGTTAATTTTCTTGGCGGTGAATTGCTAGTGGCGGTGAATTGTTGACAGTGAATTTTTCATCCGTAAATTGTTGATGGTGAATTTTCCTAGAGCCAGTTGTAAAAACTGCCCCAATGAAGAGGAGAAATTTCTGCACCTTTTTTTTTTCCATCATCATGCAAAAAGGAATACAAAGAAGTTAGAATATATAAATGTTAATGGAGATCAACTTAAGCAATATATCAGCATGTCAATTACATATTATCCATTAGCACAACTTGCTGCCTTACATAAAAGATGCTACTAACTAGATTGCACATACCTTCATGATGGTGAATGGTTTTATCTTCAAGACCCTGCTTGATTCGATCGTAGTGGGGGTGTAAACTAAACCCAACCAATGTGGATTCAAACCCTATCCACCCCTCCAAGAGGATTATGTGGCCCATGACGAGAGAGAGGGAGAGAGAGAGAGAGAGAGAGAGAGAGTTGTCATTCCAACCTGTAAGCTATGAGCCAAAAATGCCTTTCTAGTGACCCTCTTCCCAAGGCGCACCCAACTATGGTAAGCTTATAATCCCATTTCAACCACTATAAGGATTCATAGGAAGTCAATCTTATCTACTTGAGCTGGTTGGGAATCCACCTTCCAAAGGTCCATCTAATCGGTTGAGCAACCAAGGGTAACCATCACTGGTGTGGAAAGCTCCTAGACTAATGACCATCTCAAGCTCAGCATTGCTTTTAGACTCTTGTCCATCTCGAGCTTAGTGTTTCCCCTAGACTATTGTCCATCCCGAGCTTAGTGTCGCCCCTAGACCCCATCCATCTCGAGCTAGCACCGCCCCTAGACTATTGTCCATCTCAAGCATATGCTGCTCCTAGTCTTTTATCCATCTCAAGCCTAGTACTACTCCTAGACTACCATCCATCTCAAGCAAGTACTAGTCCTTAGCTCAGGCTTAGTGTTGGACTTGAAGTAGGTTCCCAACTCAAGCTTGGTAGATTCCTGTCTTAGTTGCAGCCATGTATGGCATTACTAGTTATTTTACTATGAGCAATACATACTCTTAGATTCCTTGCAATAGAGGGTAAAGTGACTCCTCATCCCATTATAACTACTTCTTACTAACCTTAAGGAGAAAATTAAGATGTAAACTTGTAAGGGTTGCATTCTCATAAGCCATTGGAGTATTCATTTAATTGAAAACACTGCCTTGTCAATCAACAAAACACTGGTATAGGGCAGATTTTTCCTAGAGCCAAGATTTAGCATGTTTTGTTTATTTGCACAAATTGACCAGCATTGTTGGTAAGCAAACAATCCTTTTAATAAAAATATAGAAAGCTTTGTTCGAGGGTGATTTATTGAGTTGTTCAATGTAGTTTAGAACTGAATATTGTTCCACAGTAGATGTCATATTCCTATGAGTCTAAACCACCCAGTGGACTGAACTTAATTAGCATCTATTAAATCCTACTCAAAAGAGTTTCCACAGCCGATCCAAAGCTTATTGTCATCACACCAGCACCTTGGTTTATTAGGTGAGCAGCTATTTCCACTTATGGGACAGCAATCTAAGTAAGCATAAATAATTGATTCCCTTCCCCAAATCTACCTAAGAGCAAGATATTAATTACCCTTCCTTATACTTATAAATGTGACATATATAGACACTTGTAAAGGCATATTTCTTCCTTTATCCAATCTACACTAGCATGTAATTTTGCTTCATGTTTTCAAATCAGATTTATAAACTCTACACTCCATCCATGTCAACTCATTTGTTGTCCTACTAGTTTCATCAACTCCAACAAAACTCACGAAGTTGAACATCACCCAATTTAAAAAAAAAAAACAAAACCTCCAGCCACAAAGATTATAATATGAACTTAAATTTATCCTTTCTCTGTTATGCTTAATTTATGTATTAGTTATAAGGCAACCTTGTAAATGTAAATAAATGTAAAACTATGGCTTAATTGTTTAGTCCACATTTTCCTATCTCAGCAGCCAAAAGAATCAAAAAGAATCTTATTGATCTATTGTACTAGTGCTGCCATAAACATTTTATAGAGTTATGTTCTTGTAGGTGTAAGAATTTACTTCTATTTTATTTTAACTCTTGAAAACGGGTGAAAGAAACAACATGCCAGGCAAAGGTATGAGCAATGAGAGAGCAGAAAAATTAGTGTCAATTCTTCAGTGACTACACAAGATGCCAGGCTAAGGAAGGGAACATCAGCATAAGATTTTGCTAAAAAAAAGAAAACCCACTCTAGAGCAGCAGTCTATAGCACCCCATTTCCACATTTTATAATGCATTACGTTTCAGCTGTGAATGTGCAACCTAGCAAAGCGAAGTCTCAGATTTAGTCCTTACTCTTGTAGATTATTTGCTATTTTAAACCAAGAAATTCTATTGTCTAATAATTGCTCAAACAAAACTCTAAAAGAGGTGAGCTGGTAAAGACCATTTCCTGAAGTTTAAAGAAATTAAAGATTCTAAGGCCAAGATGGTTTAACATTAAGATTATTGTATTATAGAAGATTAATTACAAAAGAAAATAAAGGAAGATAAAACCTGAGATGTGATGACTTGAAGAAGCAAAGAAGAATGCCCTAGCCGCCCAACTCTGGTTTCCTCTTCAGACCCGTCCAAACCCTTGAACAACCACACTCTTCTTCTTTCTTTTCTCTTCCCACCATTTTTCCTCTCCCCAAATGAGACCTCTGCCAATCGATTTAAGAAGAGAGGGGCGAGTTTCTCCATGGTAAGCTGGTCAAAGTTCTTTCTTGCCATTGGCGGTTGCTGCAGGGGTTGCCAGGCCTCTTAGTGCTTTTGTTGTCCTCCTCCTCTCCAAGCTTCTTCCTCCTTGGTCGAGATTTCTACCTCTGGTGCTGTCTTAGCCGCCTTCTTCTCCCGTGAAAGCTTCTCCTTCATTTTCCTGCGTCCTCTTTTCCTTTCCATATTTGCTCGATAGTAAGCTTTATTTTATTCTTTTAATTCAATGAGAATCTTGGTTTATACGCCTCCTTGTAAATGTCAATTTTAGTGAATGACATTTCATTTTATGGTTTATTTATTTTTTTATATCTTCTTCTTTTTTTTTTCTTCAACGCCCATCTATTTTCTTTTATGTAATATTCATGGTGAGTGTTTATTTATTCCTTGTCTTTAAATTGTTATTTTAATAATGTAACTATCAATTATATAATTTAAAATTTTATTATTTGCTTATATCACTTAAGTTTATTTATTCACTTTTAAATATTTATTATTTTAATTTACCCCCTTCACTCATCGACCTTAATTAAGTCTACCAAATTGAGCATTGTCAAATAATTGAAACATTTAAGTGGTCCTATTGGCTCTACCTAGCCGACTCAAGTAACTCTAGCAAAATAGATATAAAAATCCTAGGTTGAATGAACCTCAGGCTACTGGAATCTACAGACAAGGTCAATACTAGAATAACATACCAATTCTCTATCTCTCAGCCAATGAACCACATAATCCGCCTCACTTTGCACCCCTGGTACCTGCATCCAATGACCAGTCTCACACAAATACAACAACCAAATCATTAGTCCATTTTAATCCAACATTTAATGCACTAAATTAAACTATCATATTAAGATTAATAAGCACACATAATAATAATAGCATCAAGGTTCATAATTTTAATGCACACACTCATACACACACACATACTTATATATGTTCACCTATTAAAGTTTGAAGTTCCACCCCTAGTCCAAATTACATCGGGGCTAGGGGTCATGCAAAATGATTAACAAAGTATCGAGGGGTTATGACATACTTCCCCCCTTAGGATTAAGCTAGTTTGGCTTAATTAAACAAGTATGGATATTCTAGTTTCATTACATTTTCATCTTCCCAAGTAGCTCCTTGTTCCCCATATTGGTCCCATAGGACCTTAACTTGTTGGATAGTTTTGTTGCGCAATTGCAGATTGTGCCTGTCTATGATTGTGAGTGGTTCGAGGTGGATATCTCCAGCGTCTTCTACTTGTAGTGCCTGCCAATCAATTACATGTGAGGGGTCAGCAACATATTTCTTAAGCGTGGATACATGGAATACATTATGTATGCGAGAGAGAGATAGCGGAATAGCTAGTCGGTAAGCTACATGACTGATTTTCTCAAGTATCTTGAAAGGCCCTATGAATCGCGGAGCTAGTTTAGCAGCCTTACCAAACTTTATTGAGCTTTTGTGCAGCTTGACATGTAGGAACAACTTGTCTCCTACCAAAAATTCCCTTAGTGTTCGCTTGGTATCAACATAAGTCTTTTGACGATCTGAAGCCTCTTTCAGTCTTTCTCTTATAACTTTCACCTGAGTGTCATATTCCTGAAGAAGTTCCGGCCCTATAGTTACTCGATTTTCTAAACTGTCCCAACCTATAGGTGTTCTACACTTTCTACCATACAATGCTTCAAACGGTGCCATTTGGATGGAAGAATGGTATGAATTGTTATATGCAAATTCTACTATCGGTAGATACTCTTCCCACTTAGTGGGCTGATCCATGGCATACATTCTGAGCATGTCCTCCATAACTTGGTTAACTCTTTCAGTTTGGCCATCTGTTTCAGGGTGGTAAGCCATACTAAAATTGAGTTTGGTTCCTAATGTGGTCATAAGAGAGGTCCAAAACCTGGAAGTAAACAACTTATCCCTATCTAAAATGATTACCTCAGGCATCCCATGTAGCCTAATGATTTCCTTTATGAATCTTTTAGCCAAAAGTGGGGCATCTTCTTCACATTGCCTAGTATGAAGTGTGCTACCTTTGTTAGTTTATCGACCACTACTAAAATACTGTCGTGTTGATGTCAAGTTTTAGGCAATCCTGTCACAAAATCCATGGAGATTACTGACCACTTATGTTGTGGTATATCATGAGGATACAGTGTTTCTGCAGGATGACAGTGCTCCACCTTAACTTGTTGACATTCAAGACATTTGGCGACATAGCAAGCTATTTCCTTTTTCATTCCTGGCCAAAAGTAACAAATTTTTAGGTCTGCATACATCTTAGTCACCCCAGGATGTGCTTGATAAGGCACCTTATGGCCTTCTGCAAGAATTTTCGTTCTCAAACCACTCCCTTCTGGCACATAAATTCGGTTCAAATAACAAAGAATTCCATCATTTCCCACATGGTACTCAGCTGGATTAATCCTGCATTGTATTTCTACCCTCATTTGTTGGCAAAAGGGATCTAGTTTCTGCACTTGCTTGATCTTTTCTGGCAGTTCAATCTTCAACTGTGAGATTGCAGCTAGTTTAGCCCTTCGACTTAAGGCATCTGCAACACGGTTTTCTTTTCCTTTAACATATGAGATATCTATCTCATAGTTGCTTAAAAATTCTAACCACCTTCTTTGACGTGCATTCAAATCTGGTTGGGTGAACAAATATTGAAGTCCCTTATGATCAGTGTTCAGCTTGAAGGGTCTTCCTACCAAGTAATGTTTCCATACCTTTAAGGCATGCACGATTGCTGCCAACTCTAGGTCATGGGTGGGATAATTGAGTTCATGATCCTTCAATTTCCTGGACTCGAAGGCAATCACTCGCCCATTTTGCATTAGCACTCCACCTATCCCATCCAATGAAGCATCCATCCAAACTACAAATTCTTTATCCGAATTAGGCACTTGCAAAATTGGTGCAGTAGTAAGAGCTTCCTTCAACTTCTAGAATGCAATGTCACATTTTTCTGTCCATTCAAACTTCTTCCCTTTTTGTTGAAGGGAGGTTATGGGGTTAGCTATCTTGGAGAAGTTCTCTACAAACCATCAATAGTACCCTGCCAAACCCATGAAGCTTCTTACTTTGGTCGCATTTTTAGGAATAGGCCATTCTACAATGGTTGCACCTTGGCTGGATCTACTACAATTCCTTGGGCCGATATACTATGTCCCAGATAGTGCACTTTAGGCTGAAAGAAAGAACATTTGGACAATTTCCCATATAATTTATGATCTCTCAACCTTTGCAAGACTATTCTTAAATGCTCCTCATGCTCTTGCAAACTTTTAGAGTAGATTAAAATGTCGTCCAGAAACACTAGCACAAATTTGTCCAAGTAGTCATGGAAAACATGGCTCATGAGGCTCATGAAAGCTGAGGGGGCATTGGTTAGGCCAAAAGGCACCACCAAAAAATTCGTAATGGTCGTATCTTGTTCTGAAGGCTGTCGTTGGAATATCTTCTTCCCTGATTCTTAACTGGTGATAACCTGACCTTAAATCTATCTTAGAGAATATTGCAGCTCCCTTCATTTGATCAAACAAGTCCTCAATTCTGGGTAGGGGATATCTATTTTGAATGGTTACCTTGTTCAACATCCGGCAATCGATGCACAACCTCAGTGTTCCATCCTTCTTCTTAATGAACAACACTAGAGCTCCCCAAGGAGACACACTAGGTCGTATCAAGCCTTTCTCCATTAGATCTTGCAACTGCATTTTAAGCTCTTGTAATTCAGTAGTGTTCATTCTATAGGGGGCTTTTGAGATAGGCTCAGCCCCTAGAACTAGATCTATTGTGAAGTCCATCCATCGCTTAGGAGGTAATCCTGGCAATTCTTCAGGAAAGACATCACGGTACTCTTGGAGAATTAGGTGGTCTTCAATGCTAGATGTGGGATCATCATTACCCTCTTCTAACTTTACTAGATAGATTTTACTCCCCTTTCTCACTGCCCTTTTTACTTGCATGGCAAAGATCATTCTTACCACCATAGGTCTCCTAATCCCCTGAAGAACCACTGACCTCCCTTGGTCATCTAGACATTCGATCTTTTTGTTGTAGCAATCCAACTTGGCCTGGTGCTTTTGGAACCAGTCCATCCCAAGGATTAAATCATAAGATCCTAACGGAGTGACCCATAGATCCACCTTGGTCCTTATAATCCCTAGGTCAATCTCAGCTCCTCGTAGGTAAGATTTGATCTTTTGTGTCTTACCCGACCCAAACTCAACTTCCATCTCCTCTCTACTAAGACTCTTATGATTAATTTCACATTTTCGAATAGCATGGGAGGAAATAAAACTATCTGTGGCTCCTAAATCTGCCAAAATAGAAATGGGTTGGCTGAAAAGTGTACCTTGAAGTTCTATCAATGGAGCTTGTTGATCCGCTTGACGATTATCCACGGCTGCATAAATTCGGGCAGTGGGTTTGGTGGTTTTGTTTGGATTCTTGGGACACTCGCTCATATAATGATCACCTCCGCATGTCCAACATCCACTCATTGGTCCTTTTTGGTCTTCCTTGCCTCTCTTGGAATTACCTTGTGCCTCATGCCTAAATGGTTTTTTTCCTTTTGTCTCCTTTATCCTTTTGACCTTTTGACCCATGATTCTCCCTGAAATTTCGGCCCCTCTTATTCTGTTGAGAAGCCTTTCCTTTAGATTTAGCTTCTTGATTACCCCTTTGCTTATTATCGGAGTGGTTGGAGGTATATGGCTTTTGTTTGCGTTCCTGCTTGCTCTTATGCTTTTCTTCAGCAACCAAAGCTACCTCCACTGCCTGGTTTAAGCTTTTAGGTCAAGTGAGCTTGGTTGCATACAGAATATTCTTATTCAATCCCAAGATAAACTTGTTCACCCAATCCTCTTCTTCCTTCATATAAGGCACATGATGGAGTAAGCTCATGAATTTGGACTTATTCTTGGCTACTGTCATTCCCCCTTGGCGCAGTGAATGGAATTCAGTCATCTTTTGGTCTCTATGATGAGCAAAAAGGTACTCCTTGTGAAACTGCTTGGTGAACTTGTCCCAAGTTAGTTGACTGATATCATAATTTTTTATTTCCACCAAATTTTCCCACCAAAGCGAGGCTTCTCCCTCTAGGTGATAAATGGAAATCCTTTCCTTAGTGTTGGAACTTAATTCTATCAACCCAAAATACTTGTTCATTCCAATGAGCCATGCTTCAGCGGTGTCCCCACCTCCAGTCCCATCAAACTTAGGGGCTTGCACTTTTTTCAATTCTCGAATCAATGGGTCATTTCCCACTCCTCGTTGTGACTCTGATTGATAGTGACTGTAGGTGGGAATTCTAGAGCTGCTCTCATGTTCTTGACTTGTATTCCCATTGTGCTCCCTATCTGACTCTTTAGTTCCAATGCCAGTGTTGAGATTAGTTCCTAGGCCAGTGTTGTGGTTAGTGCCTTGCTCCTTTTGCCTCGTTAGTTCCTCAATTTGCTGCTCCTGTGATGCTATTTTTGCATGAAGTGCATTTAATTCAGCTTGTAACTCTTCAGGTATGGTAGGAGGTGGAGACGACGCACCCCTACTTGCACACAGCATTTTAGCAAGGCTAGGACTTGCTCCCCTCCTCGCAGTTCTCTTCATTGAATTTGTTTAGTTCTGCGAAAGAAAGGAGAGTGTTATTTAAGTGTCTTTGTTATTTTGTATAAATCTTTCCTTAGAATCAAGGAGAAATTCATACTCATCCTAAGATTCACATCCTTAAATATTCCATTCTCATTCATCATAACACCTTGATAATTAAGCATATATAAGTCTATATATATATCATTAATAGTTGGAAACTTTTACAAAAGTGAGATGATGTTTATTTAGTACTAGTTCATCATATTTTACATAGTTTCAGTTACAGAGTAGGTGCCCCCTCTTCGGGTTCTTCCTCATCGGAGGTCCCCATAGTTACAGACATATTGGCATGAACACGGTGGTATTCTGAAATTACTTCCTTAGAAAGGATTGGAGCATTGCATCCACAACCAAAAGGGAAGTCCCTAATAGCGGAGGGTTTGGTTTTTGGCTTGGTTGAGGGCATCCCTTGGGCGGTTCACGACTTTCATCTAGTTTGGCCATTTGCTTTCCCTTCTGGATTTTCAGTCGCTTAATAGTCTCTGCCAATGGCTCTGTATCAGACATGATTTTGGTTTCGATTTCAGTTTTTGGCTATGTGATAATAGTGGTCTTGGATCCTTCTGGGTTATTTCATTGGGGATGTTTCCTCAAGGCCTTCTTCTTCCCCTTTCCTTGCTTCCCTCGACCCATGACTGTCATTACCAAATAGTCATATCAGTACGATGAAAGAGAGAGAGAGCACCTAGGCCCTAGTGTCGAATTCTAAGCTCTGATACCAATGTAAAAACTGCCCCAACGAAGAGGAGAAATTTCTGCACCTTTTTTTTTTCCATCATCATGCAAAAAGGAATACAAAGAAGTTAGAACATATAAATGTTAATGGAGATCAACTTAAGCAATATATCAGCATGTCAATTACATATTATCCATTAGCACAACTTGCTGCCTTAGATAAAAGATGCTACTAACTAGACTGCACATACCTTCATGATGGTGAGTGGTTTTATCTTCAAGACCCTGCTTGATTCGATCGTAGTAGGGGTGCAAACTGATCCCAACCAATGTGGATTCAAACCCTATCCACCCCTCCAAGCGGATTATGTGGCCCGTGACGAGAGAGAGAGAGAGAGAGAGACAGAGAGACAGAGTTGTCATTCCAACCTATAAGCTATGAGCCAAAAATGTCTTTCTAGTGAACCTCTTCCCAAGGCGCACCCAACTATGGTAAGCTTATAATCCCATTTCAACCACTATAAGGATTCATAGGAAGTCAGTCTTATCTACTTGAGCTGGTTGGGAATCCACCTTCCAAAGGTCCATCTAATCGGTTGAGCAACCAAGGGTAACCATCACTGGTGTGGAAAGCTCCTAGACTAATGACCATCTCAAGCTCAGCATTGCTTCTAGACTCTTATCCATCTCGAGCTTAGTGTTGCCCCTAGACTATTGTCCATCCCGAGCTTAGTGTCGCCCCTAGACCCCATCCATCTCGAGCTAGCACCGCCCCTAGACTATTGTCCATCTCAAGCATATGCTGCTCCTAGTCTTTTGTCCATCTCAAGCCTAGTACTACTCCTAGACTACCATCCATCTCAAGCAAGTACTAGTCCTTAGCTTAGGCTTAGTGTTGGACTTGAAGTAGGTTCCCAACTCAAGCTTGGTAGATTCCTGTCTTAGTTGCAGCCATGTATGGCATTACTAGTTATTTTTCTATGAGCAATACATACTCTTAGACTCCTTGCAATAGAGGGTAAGGTGACTCCTCATCCCATTATAGCTACTTCTTACTAACCTTAAGGAGAAAATTAATGTGTAAACTTGTAAGGGCTGCATTCTCATAAGCCATTGGAGTATTCATTTAATTGAAAAGACTGCCTTGTCAATCAATAGAACACTGGTATAGGGCAGATTTTTCCTAGAGCCAAGATCTAGCATGTTTTGTTTATTTGCACAAATTGACCAGCATTGTTGGTAAGCAAACAATCCTTTTAATAAAACTATAGAAAGCTTTGTTCGAGGGTGATTTATTGAGTTGTTCAATGTAGTTTAGAACTGAATATTGTTCCATGGCAGATGTCATATTCCTATGAGTCTAAACCACCTAGTGGACTGAACTTAATTAGCATCTATTAAATCCTACTCAAAAGAGTTGCCACAACTGATCCAAAGCTTATTGTCATCACACCAGCACCTAGGGTTATTAGGTGAGCAGCTATTTCCACTTATGGGACAGCAATCTAAGTAAGCATAAACAATTGATTCCCTTCCCCAAATCTACCTAAGAGCAAGATATTAATTACCCTTCCTTATACTTATAAATGTGACATATATAGACACTTGTAAAGGCATATTTCTTCCTTTATCCAATCTACACTAGCGTGTTATTTTGCTTAATGTTTTCAAATCAGATTTATAAACTCTACACTCCATCCATGTCAACTCATTTGTTGTCCTACTAGTTTCATCAACTCCAACAAAACTCACGAAGTTGAACATCACCCAATTTAAAAAAAAAAAACAAAACCTCCAGCCACAAAGATTATAATATGAACTTAAATTTATCCTTTCTCTGTTATGCTTAATTTTTGTATTAGTTATAAGGCAACCTTGTAAATGTATATAAATGTAAAACTATGGCTTAATTGTTTAGTCCACATTTTCCTATCTCAGCAGCCAAAAGAATAAAAAAGAATCTCATTGATCTATTGTACTAGTGCTGCCATAAACATTTTATAGAGTTATGTTCTTGCAGGTGTAAGAATTTACTTCTATTTTATTTTAACTCTTGAAAACGGGTGAAAGAAATAGCATGCCAGGCAAGGGTATGAGCAATGAGAGAGTAGAAAATTTAGTGTCAATTCTTCAGTGACTTCACAAGATGCCAGGCTAAGGAAGGGAACATCAGCCTAATATTTTGCTAAAAAAAAAAAGAAAACCCACTCTAGAGCTCAGCAGTCCATAGCACCCCATTTCCACATTTTATAATGCATTACGTTTTAGCTATGAATGTGCAACCTAGCAAAGCTAAGTCTCAGACTTACTCCTTACTCCTGCAGATTATTTGCTATTGTAAACCAAGAAATTCTATTGTCTAATAATTGCTCAAATAGAACTCTAAAAGAGGTGCTGGTAAATACCATCTCCTGAAGTTTAAAGAAATTAAAGATTCTAAGGCCAAGATGGTTTAACATTAAGGTTACTGTATTACAGAAGATTAATTACAAAGAAAATAAAGGAAGATAAAACCTAAGATGTGATGACCTGAAGAAGCAAAGAAGAATGCCCTAGCCGCCCAGCTCTGGTTTCCTCTTCAGACCCGTCCAAACCCTTGAACAACCACACTCTTCTTCTTTCTTTTATCTTCCCACCATTTTTTCCTCCCCAAATGAGACCTCTACCAGTCGATTTAAGAAGAGAGGGGCGAGTTTCTCCATGGCAAGCTAGTCAAAGTTCTTTCCTGCCATTGGCGGCTGCTGCAGGGGTTGCCAGGCCTCTTAGTGCTTTTGTTGTCCTCCTCCTCTCCAAGCTTCTTCCTCCTTGGTCGAGATTTCTGCCTCTGGTGCTGTCTTAGCCGCCTTCTTCTCCCGTGAAAGCTTCTCCTTCATTTTCCTTCATCCTATTTTCCTTTCCATATTTGCTCGATGGTAAGCTTTATTTTATTCTTTTAATTCAATGAGAATCTTGGTTTATATGCCTCCTTGTAAATGTCAATTTTAGTGAATGACATTTCATTTTATGGTTTATTTATTTATTTATATCTTCTTCTCATTTTTTTTTCAACGCCCATCTATTTTCTTTTATGTAATATTCATGGTGCGTGTTTATTTATTCCTTGTCTTTAAATTGTTATTTTAATAAAGTAACTATCAATTATATAATTTAAAATTTTATTATTTGCTTATATCACTTAAAGTTTATTTATTCACTTTTAAATATTTATTATTTTAATTTACCCCCTTCACTCATTGACCTTAATTAAGTCTACCAAATTGAGCATTGTCAAATAATTGAAACATTTAAGTGGTCCTATTGGCTCTACCTAGCCGACTCAAGTAACTCTAGCAAAATAGATATAAAAATCCTAGGTTGAATGAACCTCAGGCTACTGGAATCTACAGACAAGGTCAATACTAGAATAACATACCAATTCTCTATCTCTCAGCCATTGAACCACATAATCCGCCTCACTTTGCACCCCTGGTACCTGCATCCAACGACCAGTCTCACACAAATACAACAATGAATTCATTAGTCCATTTTAATCCAACATTTAATGCACTAAATTAAAATAGCATATTAAGATTAATAAGCACGCATAATAATAATAACATCAAGGTTCCTAATTTTAACGCACACACTCAGGCACACACACATACTTATATATGTTCACCTATTACAGTTTGAAGTTCCACCCCTAGTCCAAATTACATCGGGGCTAGGGGTCATGCAAAATGATTAACAAAGTATCGAGGGGTTATGACAAATAATTTGATCTTTTCTTTTTCATGAATGCTTTTGAGACCTACATATAGGTTGGGGCCTTCTAAAACAATGATAAATTGATAAGATGAACTCACATCCAATTTGACAAGATGCTTGGATCTTAAATTACTAGAATAGAGCTTTGAAATGTTGTTCTTTGCTTGCTCTTGGCAATAATATCTACTTCTTAATTTCACTTCTTGCTTTTTAGTTTCAAAATGGTGAAATGACTAAGTATTTATAGACATTTATTTAATTTCCCAAAACCTAGGTGGAAAAATGGTCCCACACTTGAAGAGTTGTATAAATATCATAAAAAAATAGTTTAGATTAAAAATAATGGAAGGGTGCACCAATGTAGCACCAGAGAAAGAAGAAAACAAAATAGAACAAGAAAAAATAGTAAAAATAGTACTAACATCTAGGTGGTCTTCTAGTTGTGGAGACTCATTATAAAATTCCACATGTTAGCAAGTTCGGTTGATTTATTATTCTGATCATGTAGATCTTTCTCCTGGCTATTGTTCTTCAATTCATGTCTTTTCTACTTAAAATTACATTCTCTCCCTTTATTTTCATCATGCAAGATAGTAATAGAGGTGCTAGAATATTAAAATCACTTTTTTGGTGATCAAGAGGATTTAAATAACCATATCCTAATTTGACGGATTTTATTTTATATCCTTTATCATTTGTCATCTTTAGGTTTTTTTTTGATAAAAAAGGGATCCTAGGTCTATTGCATAAAACAGTAACATTGATTCTTTTTCAAGAGAACATTAGGATAAAAATTGGCAAGGGGATTAGATTGAATTTGAATCTTGTAGGTGATCCAATTAGGTTTGGACCTAGTCCTTTTGAGCCTTGGAAATTGATTGAAATTGAATTTTTTTAATGAACCTAAACTATGTGCCCTAATATGTAAATGCAAGATTTCAACAAAAGAAAAAAAAATAACAACAAATTCTAACAATGGATCTCAAAAAGGCATAGTTTTGTGTATGTTCTATACCTTTGAAGTTATTTGGAAAGACTAATTCATCTTGGGTGCCTATGTCCATGTAGGATTGTTCTAGATCTAAAAACTTGGACTTGTAACTCTATTTTTGACCTCTAATTTCTAGTTTGAAAATTTGTATCTTCATATCTAGACGTGCAATAAATTTGCAAAAGAAATGGTGGGGTGTGGCTATATAGGAGTTTAGCTCAGTCAAACCCCTATTTTGTTATATCTACCTCCACAAATATCCAATGATTTGATAGATAAAAGTTTGTGTAATCTTAACCTTAAGTGCATCTAATGTTATGATAAGCTAAAAGGCATAAAAACCTATTGAAGGGCATTAGAGGAAGATTCCTAAATGACAATGACAAGATCTACCTAAGAGAAAGCCAAATACCCTTAGGAAATATGAAACACAATCATGCCTCACCTTTAGAAGCAAGTAAAATGAAGCTTGAAGATAAGAACACTTTGAAAACAAGTTAGCAGGCTGTGGGAAATAGCCAAGAGAACTTTCCAAACCTAGATTCCATCATCTCCTAGATATTGTCATCAAACTCCAATCATTGAAACAAAGCTTGATCAAATATGAAAACATGCTTGAAAACCCACAAATTAAATTGAAAAAAATCTTGATCAAATGTTATTTTTGAAATGCAATGAGATCTTTCTTCTTTTCATTGTCAATTTTTTCCATAATCTTTCAAATGGTAAAATTACTATGTATTTATAGCAATTTAATTTAATTTCCTGAAAATTAAATCCTAATTGCTGCCATAGGATATTTTAAATTCAAATAATAATTTTTTGTCCTCAAAAAAATCAATTTTTGGGGGAAAATAGGTGGACCAATTCAACCTAGGCATTAGTTTCCCCTCTTTATTTTGTGATATTTAAGGTGTCTGGAGGAAAGTATTAAATATTTTCTTAGGCTTGTACATGCAATTTGTTAAGAAATGATAAGATGGGCCATGAAATGCATCATTTAGATAATAAGGGAATGGCTAGGGAATGTTGAAAATAATTAATGCAAGGGTCACTCAAGTGAGTTCCAAACAAAACATGAAATTGTACTTTCACCTAAAAGGGAGTACAATTTATGACACTACATTTAGCCTCCACCTTACTGAATGTATAACACCATGTGCATATGTAAGAAAAAGTTTCAAAATTAAATTATATTCAAAAAGGATACTGAGAAAGCATATTGTAAGCCATTCATCAAACAAGAGAATGGAGCCCCTAGTGTAGTTATCTAAAAAACTACATTGTTAGGAGTTACATCCTACAAAATTGAATTGTTAGACACTCAGATATTATCTTATACTTGTACAATTAAGTTTTTAAGTTCTAAAACTTATATGGAGAATTAAATTTGAAGGTGGATGTATATGCTAGTTGATTCTCTTGCTTTATGGTGGTGGAATCGGGGTAGCAATCTAACTACATCGAATTATTAAGGTTGACAACAAAAATGCCTATGATAGGGTCATGAGAATCATAAAACCCAATATTGAAATGACTATTCTATGAACAAGAACAAAACTATGAATCTAACACAAAAAACAACATTGAAATTGGAGTCCACTAGCTGTAGTTATGTTGAATTGAATGAGATGTGATATTAATAAACTTGACTATAAGTTATATAAAAATTACCATTTGGGAATTCATTTTTAGTTTTTCTACCTTAATATCTAGAGTGTGCCACCACCAATCCAAGGAGTGAGGATGGTATGTCGAGGACGGTATCAACTACTGAGGCTCGAGATCCTATGAGTGGACGATGCACAAGGCATGGTGGATCCCAATAGCTAACAAATTAAATTAAAACAAAGCTTGATGAAATCTGAAAATATTTTTGAAAACCTACAAATTATATTGAAACAAAGGTTGATAAAATGTATTTGGTTTATTGCAATGATATCTTTCTTCTTCTCTTTCTCTATGTTTTCAATTATCTTTAAAATGATAAAATGACTATGTATTAATAGGAATTTAATCTAATTTCCCAAAAATTAAATCTTGGTAGCTAATATTGGATATTTGAAATTCAAATAATAAATTATTGTTCTCAACATATTCAATTTTTGAGAAAAAATAGAGGGTCCAAGTCACCCTAGGAATTATGTCCCAACCCTATTTTGCGAGATTTAAGGTGTAAAGAGAAAATTATTAAATATTTTCTTAGGATTTGTACATGCAATTTGTGAGGAAATGATAACATGGGCAATGGAATGCATAATTTAGGAAATTATGGCCTAATTAGAGAATTTTAAAATGCATTAATGTGAGGGTCACTCAAGTGAGTTCAAACAAAGCATGAAATTGTACTTTAAAGTAAAAGGAAGTACAATTTTTGACATTACATTTAGCCCCCACCTCAACAACCATATACCATTGCATGCATATACAAGATAAAGTTCCAAAACTAAATTATGTTATAAAAGGATGCTTGAAAAAGATATTGTGAATCATTAATCAAACAAGAGAAAGAAGCCCCCAATGTAGTCATCTACAAAACCACAATGTTAGGAGCTACATCCTACAAAATTATATTGTTAGACATTAGAATATTATCTTGCACCTATAATTAATTTTGTTAGTCCCAAAAATTATAAGGAGAATGCAATTTGAGGGTAGATGTATGCCCCCTAATTCTCTTGATTTATGGAGGTGGAATCAAGGTAGCAATCTAACTGCATTGAATTTTTAAGCTTGATGATGAAAATTCTTATAATAGTGTAATGAGAACCATAACACCTACTATTAAAAACACATTTTATGAAGAATAAAACTATGAATCCACCACAACAAACACCATCGAAATTAGAGTTTGCTAGCTCTAGTTATGTTGAATTGAAAGAGATGTGATATTACTAAACTTAACTATAAGTTATACCAAAATTACCTTTTTGACATTCACTTTCACTTTTTCTACCTTCAAATCTAGTGAGTGCCACCACTAACCCAAGGAGTGGTGATGCCAAGTTGATG
>VDFB02033049.1:0-14759 GCA_007258455.2 Sequoia sempervirens
TTTAGTAGAGGTGGGGAAAGAGATTTGTAACAACCACCCTTGGTTAAGACTATTTTTTTACCACTAGCTTTGACTTAGATGACCAAGCATCTTCCAACTAATCAAGAAGTGTTGACTTTATAACTTCTTCAATTACCATGGTGGCAAAAACTCTACACCAATACTTACGCTTACATTTTAAGGTGGTAAGCTCCCAAGTGTTGGGGCCATCCCTAGACCCAAATCTAAACCTCAACCTCGAGGTTCCATTCATGACATGACCTTTCCTACATGTATTCGGGCCTCATGGGAACTAAAGGCTTTGTAGTCTATACACTGAGGTTAGAGGTAGTTCATTCTCTCTTTTTGTATGAGATCTCTAATTTCAACTTTAAAGTATGATTATTGATTAAGCATAAGCTATCAACTTAGTTCAATTATAATAGAATGATAACTTATCATTAAATGTTGGATCCATACCAATCAATATCAATCATTAGTGTATAAATACATACAAAACCACATAAGATCAACATCATTCAAAAATGTCAAGTTCAAACACAATGACTCTTGAACATATATCACATATACATAAGGTGACTAGCTTATACAATCACAAGTACAACAATATTAAGTCATAGACACATCACAAATACAAAAATAACTATTTCAATAATCACTTGCTCGTATGCACATCACAAATACAACAATGACTATTCATACACATCATAATTAGTTGATAGGCTTTACTTCTAGGATTGCCCAGTCCATTTTCACGCCAAACCTGTCTCACACCTGCAAACAGGTATTTGCTGCTTGAAAACAGGTATTTGCCACCATCCAACCATCTTGAGGTTACCCGAAAACAAATTTTGTCTTGCATTTATTATTTGCTGCAAAAAAAATCGTACGTCAGCTTTTCGAATCAAATCGGATTTTGGTAGCCCTAGAATCCAGATATTTGTAGATCCACTTTTCGCTTAATGTTAATAGATTGAAGCGACAACAGTAGGGAGCCTGGTTTTGGTTCGTCTCATTTGAAAAAAAAAGTCTGTCGTGATAGGGTTTCGTAAAATTGCAAACTCTGCCCATTTTGTCTTATTCGCATCATTGACAGCACGACACAATTTGCACAGAATCTTGAGGTAAGTCATTTGCCATGGTTTCAGTGAGCTTTATTTCTTAGCAATCTGTACACGACCAGATCTTCTTTTTTATGTTTTATCTCATTCTAAAACAATTCTGTTGTTATCTACCCGTGGATCTATAATTGGATGATGGGATATATCCAAAGAATGGACTTTGTTCTCCATAATTTGAATGAAGTGCATTATCTCGTAAGGGTCTATTCAAGGGTAAAGCTAGAGGTTGCTACTATATCTAAAATTTGAACCAACACTTTTAGCATCATTTTAGGCACGGGCCTTGTTTCCAGGGGATTTTCAATGTGCCCCATCAATTTAATCTCTCAGTCCAATTTCCTTTCAACCCTGTCCAAAGCCTCTGTGGATAAAGTGTGATCAGACTGGAAGGAGTCCACTACTGCTCTGCCAACACCCAGAGCAAAGATTTTGGGTAATCTTACTTTACAATGGTAAGCAGATTGACATGATCTCTGGCATATCATCTGTACTACACTTCCTGGAAATTGTATTTGTTGCTTCTAAGATCCTCTTTATTGAACTCTTAACCCTGGTGTATCCTCTTCCTTGAATGGGTCCGTGTTGAAGGTAGGGGCAGTTGCTTTTTCATTTTTTTAGTAAGCCAAACCAAAACTCTGTTCTTTGTGCCCTTAGGTATGGAATCTCTGTTTTGAGAATGACCCCTCACCATAATGCACAGATTAACTGACTAATAGGCTTATGTGACTGAAGGAAAACATAGTGAAGAATGCATTAGTTACCAAAGTTTATAAATAACGGTAGAGATAAAGAGTTGACTGTTTTATCAATAAGGTGGCACTTTGAGAGTAACATCACAATCCTTCTATCCTTGCACAGAAATAGACTTCCCATATAAATCCAATCACATAAAATAACTTTCCTGCTTGTAGAGCTTTGTAGGTCGTCTATTGATCTTACACTGCGCTTAATGATTACAAACAACTGAAGTTAAATGCTCTCCATCTTGTAATGGGGTTTAAATAAATGAGAACCCATGCATGCTGATGTGCATTATAATTAAGTTTAGTGAATCCGGTATGCCAAATGAAACTACCGTCTTTCATTTATTTGGTACCCCAGACTCAATGCTTGGGTTTTTTAGTAGTATATGTTCAACTAATGTTTTCAACAAAACCAGCTTTTGACAAGCTAGACTTCCTGATATAAAAGCTCTCCATGCTAGACCAAAATAAAAACAAAAGTAATAGCATTAATTTACAATTGTGTCAGCGGCCAGTGCTTATATTCCCATACAAACCAAAAATAAGAACCTTAACCTTTAAACAGATTCAGATTCCCTATTAAACCTTGAAAATTCTAGCATGCATCAGTTCTCACAACAAAAAATTTTAGATGGCTCTTATCCTAATATGTGTGTATGCAAACAAAATAACTTACAATCTAAACAACTGATTCAGTTCAATGTCCCTATCTTATACAAAAGATGGACAGTCCACATCACTTCTTGCACAAACATCTGTAATCATTACAGCAAAGATCACCAAAAATACCCTCCAGCTTAGTTTCATTACAAAGAAAGAACTTCTATCCAAATCATTGCATACAAGGAGAGGAACTTGAGGCCCCGCTTTTCTGGTTTTCTCATCAAAATCTCGTGGAAGACAAAGCCATGCAGAGTACACAAGTGATTCACAGATTGTAACATTTGGGGAGTGGATGTCATTTTGTTCACAGTACCCTGTGATGTGAGCAAATGTTTCTTGTTTCTTAGAGTATCCAGAGATGCTTATACTTCCTTCTATGTAGCCCCCTGTCTTTCTCCCAGCCAAGACATCCATCAAGCTGGTTTTTCCAGCTTCGCTAACTCCAACCAAGGCTGTAAGTGTGCCCCTGGCTTGAAGGATCCACTTACATTGTAAAGGAGTTGTAACCTGTTTTGATCCACACCTTCATTCTTCAATTCCTGACATAGAACTAGCTATTAGCTCTGGATTGAAGGCCGTAAAATGGTACATGCTTTTTGTGTAAGAGACAGATCACACCACAAACATGGGAGAGCTATGCAAAATTGGAGAAATTGGCTTGGCAAATGAAGGTAGCAGGGTATTTCTAGATTCAAGACTTTTACTTAACGCTGTGGAATAGAAGAAAAAAGAATCATTTATCTGCCACCATAGTGAAAAGTTAGCAATTGCATTTGTGGTTTTTTAAACATGGCCCCTGGTACAACTATTAGAGTTGTTAAAAACCTTCGTGTATGTTCTGATTTTCACACTGCATCTAAATTCATCTCCAAGATTGTTGCAAGAGAAATTGTTCTGAGAGATGTGAACCATTTCCATCATTTTAAACAGGGAAAATGTTCTTGTGGAGAATATTAGTGATGCTAAATGAAACAATCTGAAAAATAGGCTTGCACTATAATAATGTGCACCGTATCAGATATCCCAGTAATAATGAAGGGACATCCATCAAAGCATAACAGCAGGGAATTTTTTGTCATATGTTGTAGTTACAAGTGCCCTGGCAGACATACATGAAAATGTGGAAGCATAGACAAGGCAAGCGAACTATTTCCAAAAATGCCTCAGAGAAATGTGATATCATGGAATGTCGTGATTGTAGGATATGTTCAAAATGGGTTTTTCTGAAAAGTCCTCAGAAAATTTTAAGCAAATGCAACCAGCGGGTGCAAAGCCCAACTCCTCAACCTTTGAAAGTGTCCTTCCTGCCTAAACTATCAAAACTGACAGAACCTAGAGCTTTGCATCATTTTCATGCCACTCTCCAGCATCTGGATCTTTACATTACTGGTTCCATAAATAATGAGATTACATTCCTAGATAATATAGTAGTATAATTTTTAATTTTTTTCAAACAAGTAAGATATCATCAAACAACTCATTTTGTGAATTTTAATAAAATGATGGAGCCACAAAATATATGTAAAGAGCACCAAGCTTTTGAACAGGTTTTAAAATCAGAAACATTTAAGCATGACTCTCCAAATCCAGGAAACAGGTTCAGCATGCCAAGTCTTCTAAAACAATTAAAAATTATATACACTTCCAAGCACAACTCCTCGCACCCATGTAAACACAGATCTTGAACATTTAACTCAAGAACATAACCAAAAACCTACATACAATATCGCTGGACAAGAAAACTTAGTCATAAATTGTAACAGGCAATAAAAAGTTGGAACTAGGCCTCTCACAGAAAACATGAGATGAATCCACACCAACACCACTAACTAGCAAGCAATGTTTTGTGAATTTCAATCTTTGCCTTTGGACTCTTTCACTTGTTGCCCATAACAGGGAAACTTGCAGATGACTTTATTTCTGAAGATGCAACACTACTACCCAATGCATCAAATGACTGCACCTTTGGTTCTATCTTCTCTAATCTGGCATTTATCTCCTTCAGCTGCACTAAATTAATATTAATACGACAACAAGACGAATATTCACTTTAATTTGCTGTTGCACAAATATGAATTTTAAGAACATCCATAACTGTAAACCCACCTCATTCTCGATGAACCTGCTACGGAGCTGCTTGATGACCGCCAATATTTGTTGCCAACTTGCTATGGAGCTGCTTCATCATGGCCAATATGGTTATAAATCTGCTCCATACGGTGAAAGCAAATGTGGAAAACCTACTTTTCGTTTACTGAGAATAGATTGAAGTAGCAGCTGTAGCAAGATTGGTTCCGGTTCGTCTCATTTAAAAAAGTTTCTGCATTGGTAGGGTTTCTAACCATGTGAGGATACAGTGAACAACTTAGAAAATTAAGCATCATCCACCCTATCTTGAAATTAGCTGCACCAACTTGTCACGTCTTTCAAAATAGCCTTTGGTTCTATGTAGAAACTATAGCTCCTGCAGTCATATTTTACTGCACTTTTGTGTCTTTGTCGGCTTATGAATTGTTGTCATTAAAGGAAGCACCTTTACAATCTAAACCCTTGCTTTTGAGTCATACATATACTTTCTAGTTCAGTAATTATGATGTAGTGTCATCTCCATTAAGGTATTTGAAACATATTTGAAACAGAATTAAAAGGAAGTGTGTGTTAAAGACTTATCTACCTTAAAGTTGCTTGATATGGCAGAGATAAATGACAGTTCCAGATCATGTTATTGAGAGAAATTTCTTCATGACATGTACAGAAAATTTTCTCAAAATAAAAAGGATATTATCAGCACTCACTATTTCCAAACTGGAGGGAGTTTCTCAACTCTTTTGTAGTATTTTGTCAAATGGTGTACTCCACTCTCCACCAAAATCAACCTGAACTTTGAATCCTTATCCTTATGATTTCTTTCAAGATGCTTCCGAACAGCAACAACTTCTTTAATGAGATGGTACAAGTCCTCCGGTATTTCAGGTGCCAAACCTATTTAAACCAACTTTCCTTAGATCAGCTAGCTTTCACTAGAGGAGATATGATAATGTGTATGAAAAAACAGGGGAAGAAATTGAATTTCAAACCACAGAAGAAACTAAAATACGAAGAACTTTTGAATTAAAAATTGATGTCATGAATTGATAAACTAATTCAATTTAAGTGCATACCATGAGCTTTCAAAATACGCAAAATTTTTCTTCCCATAACATGCTTGACCTGAACAATACCATGAGAATCACAAAGTGTAACACCAATTTGTGATGGTGTTAAACCCTTCTTTGCAAACTTGCAAATATTTCCTTCAACCTGAAATTAGAAAAAAAACAAGAAGGGTACTCTTGCCTCAAACAGCAAAAAACATATGTTGAATAACAATATAATAAGCTCTCCAAAAAGAAATTCCAGAACACTAAACATAAAAGCTTTTGAGATTTCCACAGGTACACATTTTTAGGAATATAATTCGATTGAACTTGGTATATCTGAAATAAATGAGTAAAAATGTTGGATTGACCCCTAAATGCCGCTGAAAGAAATCTTTACAACTTTATACATTTTGAGATAATTTGATTCAATCATCAGATAATTTATAAATGGGAGAGCTTAAAGAGGATTGTTAGATTCAAGGGGATAGTGAGATTCAAATATTCAGAAGTCATTGTCCTCAGTTCTTGATTAACAAGGAACCAGGAAAAAATCACACAGAATTATCTACTCCTAGATTTTGCATTTCTATGCCAATTATTGTAATTATCATATGGACTGGATCTGCAGCCCAGTTATTAAATAATATGGAAGCCTTAGGTAACTTAGTCATGTCAATTCATTATCCATGATTTTTGCAGCAATGTATGGACAACATTAGGCATGCCTTTTTTTTGGCCTTCGACTCCTTTCCTAACGATGCAAAAACATTAATGACTCTTGACCTGAGTAATACCATGGGAATTACGAAGTGTAACACCAAATTGTGATGGTGTTAAACCCTTCTTGGCAAACTTGCAAATATTTTCTTCAACCTGAAATTATAAAAAAACAAGAAGGGTACTGTTGCCTCAAAGAGCAAAAAAATATGTTGAATAACAATATAATAAGCTCTACAAAAAGCAATTCGAGAACACTTAACACAGGTACACATTTTGAGGAATATAATTCAATTGAACTGTGGTATATCTGAAATAAATGAGTAAAAATGTTGGATTGATCCCTAAATGTTTCTGGAAGAAATCTTTACAACTTTATACAATCTGAGATAATTTGATTCATCATCAGAATATTTATAAATAGGAGAGCTTAAAGAGGATTGTTAGATTCAAAAAGGAGATAGTGAGATTCAAAAATATTACTGACATAGCACAATCACTATTTCCATGAGGTGCAGGTTCATACTTCATATTCATTTGTTTCTGCACCGACCAATTTCCCCACTCTATCAACATTCCATTATGTTGCATATAAATCCTTTGATTTGCATCTACTTCCTTCATATATTATGTTTATCTTTTTTCATAACACTAATCATACATTTTATACTACAAGGTGTTTCCGTCTGTTGCAACATTTTATACTACAAGGCATTTACTTCTATTTTCCAATGTACAGGCACAAAATAACTATAAAATACAATGTTTTTAGCTCCTCATCAAAGCTCTGTCAATCGGTGAGTGTTGCTATCTATATGAGATTCAATACTTCATTCAATGCTATTGTTATATGATTACGAAAGATGGCTCACTTTATTGATTTACTTGCTTGGTTTCATTTCAATTACTCCACTCAATATTACTTGGGAACTTACTGCAGATTAATGAATATATCTAGACATTCCACGTTTCACCCAGCAGATAAGCACATGTTTATGAGAGCTGCTATATGTTTATGACATACTATAAGTAACACAAAATGCCGTGACTCTCATAACAATATAACCGATCATCTGATACATATTAGGTACTTATAATACTCTCAAACAGGTCAATTATCATATTCTAAGCACTGCCAATGTCAATGCTTTTAACGTCCCCACCGTTGGCAGCGTCAGGACGGGTCTTGGGGGTGTTCACCGTCAGAACCCCATTCTCCAGCTTCACAGAAATGCCCTCCACATTCACATTTTCAGGTAGCCGGAATTGCCTCATAAATCGCCCGCTGGACCGCTCAACACGGTGCCACTGGTCCATCTTTCCCTCTTGTTCTTTATGCCTCTCCCCGCTTTTTCTTAGCATATTCTTGTCCACCAAATTGATTTTCAATTCCTCTTTCCTCAGTCCTGCAATCACAGTAACAATCAAAATCTTAAGACGCCCCGCCTCAATGGGAAGAATAAAATGCATAAAGAGAGCTGCAAGGACATTAGTAATTACCAGGAAAATCGGTGGTAAAGACATGAGCTTCAGGGGTTTCCTTCTAGTCAACCCTTGTGTTGGCCACGACCATGGCATCCCTTGAGAATGAAGAGGCTGGTGAGGGCACACTGAGGTCCATCGCATCCCACACGTGGGAAATGGGAAGCCACGCATCGAACAGGCTAGTCTCCCATGGATCCCATTCGCTGATGCCCCTTCCAAAAAATGGAGTCAGAGCTGTACTTTTTGCAATTAAAGATACAAAGAAGTCGAAAATTCCTGAGTTTTGCAGATGAACAAAATGCTGCTGATTATCTTGATGATGATCCATGAGAAATATTGGTTTCAATTTATAAATGAGAGGGTAGGATTCCAGAGATATCGAGATTTGGGACGAAGGTTTGGAGGGCAGACTGGTCTGAAATGTTTGGGATACTTCTAAATTACAGAAAAGAAGTTGTTCACTGTATCCTCACACGGTATCCAACATATGTGCCTAGCAAGAAAGGAAAATATTACAAATATCTTATGTAAAAAACCTGGCTAGGTCGAAGACTATGCTGATACATTTCTTGAAGAAAGATAATATCAGTATACCAATAGAATAATAAGCAATAAATCATAGATACAACCTATTCTGATCAAACTTCCAAAAAAATGAACTTCAGTATAAAGTAATAAATACGGTTTGATGTACATGATGCTTAAAATCCAAAAATGTGCAACCCTACCTCAAAACATAATATAACTGCTTCCCTGGAATTGTTGTTTGAGTCATCAAGTAATTGTAAAACCTGTAATACTGATAAGTATTAAGACATAGAATGTTGATACACCAAGGTTTGCTGACAATAAACAATAATCATATGACATCATATTGATGAGGCCACCGAAGACTTTCCTATTGAAGCACAAGAAGCATGATTCTAGAAAAGAAAATTGCAGACTGTGATTTCAAAGGCAATGATGGAGAATTTCATTATTGATGGAAGCAACACACACTGAAAAGGAAGCTCAATGGCAGCAAAAAGACTAATGACATTTGCAATGGTTCGAGCAACATAAAAACTTAGTTTAGCCACAAACCATTATAGCTTAAGATTGTCTTTCTGGAAGAATTTTACATTACACAACCTTAGCAAATCATATTGTTTCTTAAAATGAGACGAACCAAAACCACTCTCCTTTCAGCTGCTGCTTCAATCTATTCACAGTAAGTGAAAAGAGTTACTGGTAATGTTAAGTCAATTGGGTTTGGTATATTTAATAATTCATCAATTGAGTTTGTTTCATCTACCTAATTGAATAGGGTTTCAATGATAAAAGGCACATTAACAAGGCTTGTACTAACATCTATATGTTTAATACTACAATTATTAGGTCTGCAGGTATATGTGTAGATTGAATATTTGTTGTTTATCTCCCTGAAAAATTAATAAAAATAGAAATTATAGCTCATGGTCAAGGATTTTATAATCATGGTCAAGGATTTTATAATCAAAATGCAAATGTAAGTTACAAATGATGTCAGAAATTTATCTAGTTGGTTAATGGAGGCTGTAACCAAGATTCTGATAGTGGTGTTGATATAAAAGTACACGTCTATGATGATACTTTGCTTAAGAGTTCAAGACTAGGGATATTCGTTCTGTCTTAATTAGTCATAATTACCATGACAATGATCCCGGTCTCACCTCTTATATCGTACCTCTGTAATTAATTTCCAAACAATTTTATATTTAAACAGAGTTGGTGAGAATATGCATGCCTACAAAATTGAACCTGTAACTTTACAATGGAAATCCCTTCCAATATAATCAAATATAGAATGTTGAGAAATCAGAGTGGTGACTTGCACATGAATATAAAATTTTGTATGGTTTGGAAGAAGTCTAAATCTATTGTAAGCATTGAAACTAATCATTGCATAAGTGGCTATGCATTGACATTGGATTCGGTTGAATTTTATATGTATAATCAAAATTGTTTTCCCCCTTCTCTTTGCTTTTTGTAATTAAGTACAGGAGTTTTATGCTGTTTAAGGTGTATTTTTCTCAAATTGCTTCTCTTAGCTTTATCAACCTTCTTTTAGTGTGGTAACTTAGCATCACAGGAATTTACATAACGTTGCACATACTTATTTGTGTGGGATTTACTCTTCTCTTATTAGGTTCTATTGCTTCTTAAATATAGATTTAGTTTTAGCCTTTGACATTTTTTTTTGGTTGTTGTGGTCCTTTTGGTATAAGCAAAAAAATTACAAATGTATGATCGCAGAACACAGCCCCTAGCTGATCTATCAAAGCAGCATTCAAGGAAATCGGCAGAGTCACTGGATATAACAGCCATATAAAAGTTTAGCATACATGACAAAAATTGAGAACAATAATGTTATGGTCGTATATCATATGTACTATCTGCAGAGGAGGGATTAGGTCTATTAATTCGTCATAAGCTTTTGCTTCTGTTGTTTACTTGGGTTTTCCAGAAGAACATCATGTTTTACTTCTCTGCTACCCCTTAGATATGTTTCCTGTAACAATTCAAAGATCTCTTAGACTGGTTCTAATTAGTAAGATCATTTTGAAACAATTAAAATATATATATATATATATATATATTTTTAACGAGGGGAATCGGGTGCAACACGGCCCCCCATATAACCCCCACCGTCGGTAAAATTTTTACCGTGACCGGCAGTGCTGGCGGGACACACCAACCGGTACCACAGGAGCGCCGGTGAGTCGAACCCATGGTGGGCGCCCTACTACAGGGAACACCTTAACCAACTGAGCTCGGACCGGCGCCCCAAACAATTAAAATATTCAAGAATATAGGCATTCGCTATTACTTTAGTCAATTACAAAACTAAAAAATGTGATTTCCTTTGCCGTTGCCAATTTGGCATCATCAGCTGTGCTAATGTTCATTTGAAGCCAAATTCTGATTTATTTATTAATCTATAGTTTCATTATGGTTGACTAATACGTTGTGTCTTCAAATTTTGGATATATTGTGAACTGTCAAAGTCTGGATTAAATGGCAGTATAAAAGAAGCTTGTTCTAATTCTTAGTTTCCAATACATTTGCTTAGTTTGGCTCCCTCTTCTTTTTTTCCTTCCGCTTTATAGATATTGTACTAAGCTCTCATTTATTTTCTACATTACTGCAATTCAACTTCAAAATGAGTACCCCATTCTAACTGTTATTCAATGCATTATTTACACATTCAAATTGTCTTTTTGAATGTTTGATGATAAATAGATGCAACTAGTGCATTTTATTAACATCAAGGGGGGTAAATTTTTTATTAAAACAAGGAAACGTTACAAAGCAAGGGCATTAAATGGCCCTATTAAGTTCAACCAAGTGATCCAATTGATGAGACAAATCCGGGGGTAGCTGACCCTGATCCACCAAATTCCAATCATGAATATGATCAGAAGCCCATTTAGCCAAGCAATCAGCAACACTATTCCATTCTCGAGGAATATGAGAGAAAGTAATATACTCTAGAGAGGCATAGAAAGTGAGAATTTGTTCAACAATCAAAGACAGCTGCCAGCTCACATCATCCAAATACCGCATTTTCAGTAAGTTCACCACAACCTGGGAGTCAGACTCACATATGATCCTTCGCCATCCCAATTGGCTGCCCCGCTCCACAGCCAATAAAATGGCCTGAGCCTCCATAAGATTATTTGTATGAAGACCCTTATACACAGAGAAGATAAACTGAACATCTCCAGATCTATCCTGACCCACACCCCCAATGCCAGCATGACCTGGATTTCCACGAGAAGAGCCATCTGAGTTGATTTTTAGGACTCCAAGAGGAGGAGGGGTCCATCTTCCCTCCCTTTTCACCTTCGAGGTAGGATGCCTACATCTGTTGCGCATGAGCTGCCGTTGCGGAGGAGGAAGATGAAGACGATTACAACAATCAACATCACGAGGATCCACCAGCATAGCCATATCACACTTAGTCGCAATAGTTTCCCCTAAAGAGTGTAGAATTTTCCACCATAGGTGAGGGGCCATCAACACTGTATCCTGAAAAATCCGCCTATTCCTCTCCAACCACAGGTTCTAGATAATAAAGGAAGGCCCAAGAGCCCAAGCAGCTTGAAGAAAGGAGGTAGAAACAGGGGTCCAGCCCCACCGTTCCCCAAACTCCACCAATGAGGAAGCATGCTAGAAGGCCGTATTCCACACCCCCCACCAGAAATGCCAAATCTCCTTAGCATAGGAACATTGGAAGAAGAGATGAGAGACACTCTCTTCACAGCCATGACACAAAACACACATAAAGGGGCCTTGGAAACCACGCTTACATAAATTATCCCAAGTAAGACACCAACTTTTAGCCTCTAACCACATAAAGAAGTTGCACTTGGGCCATGACAACTTGTGCCAAATTTGCTTCCACCAAGGGACCTCAATGTCCCCAAACAACTGCCTACCTAACTGCTTATAACCAGCCGCCACAGAGTACTTTCCAGACAAATCTAAACCATCCCAAGCCAAGACACCAGGTCCAGAAGCTGGAAAAGCTCACGCCTATCCCCCTCAGACCTTCCAGGTGGCCACTCAGAAGGATGCTTCCAGCGAAAACTTACAACCAAACCACCATGTTGCGCTACCTTATAATGCTCCACAGTATCCCAACCACCTACAATAAAAACATCAGAAAGGGACTGGAGGTGAGGAAAAGAAGAGAGAATAGGAGGGTGATCATCCCAAGAATCTAACCAAAAAAGAGCCTGTGACTCCGAATGATAGATCCAAAAATGTGCACTTAATCAACTGCACCCCCACTTTCAAAGTATACCAAATCATAAAACCACTCCCTTCCAAAGGAAAGTGAGGAACCTCAAAAGAAGCAACACCCTGAAGATATATATGTTTGAGAATACGAGCCCATAACTGATGCTGATTGGTACACCATCGCCAGTAAAGCTTGGCAGCAAGAGCTTTCCCATTCAAAATAGCAGAGTGTAAACCAAGACCACCCTCCTGCTTTGGTCTACACATCGATTCCCACTTAACAAGGCTCCACTTTGAAGACAACAAATTATCGCTCCAAAGAAATTGACGAGAAAGAGCATCAAATTCGTTAAGGAAATACATAGGAACCGCTTGAACAAAGCACCTGTAGATGGGAAGGGCCTGGATAACAAACTTAAGAAGAGTCACTCTAGCAGTAGTAGACAACCAATGATGAGTCCAATGAGTAACTTTCCGCCTAAGCTTGTCAAGCAACAGTTGCCAGGAGGACCTGGGCTGACGACCAACAACAAGAGGAATACCCAAGTAGACAAAGGGAAGAGACCCAATTTGAAACCGCAGAATAGCTGCAATCTGTCACTGGATATCTTGAGGGGTATTAAAGAAGAATATAAAAGACTTCTGCTCATTGACTCTCTGGCCCGAAGCCGCTAGGTAGATGTCCAAAGCTTTCCTAAAGGAATCAACCTCCCTAATACGAGCCAGTCCCATAAGAGAGGTGTCATCCACAAATTGGAGATGAGAAAGCATAGGCAAGCCCATCCCCCACTACCACCCATGAATCAAACCATGTGAAACTCGATAATTAAGAAGCCGGCCCAACCCTTCCGCCATAATAATAAACAAATAAGGAGAGAGCGGATCCCCCTGACGAAGGCCCCTAGTAGCCCGAAAAAGCTCAGAAGGTTCCCCATTCACAATAACCAAAAAGGAGGAAGAGGTCACACAACTCAATATCTAGCTCACCCAATCAGAGGAAAAACCAAAGGCCAACATAATCTTCTGAAGAAAACTCCATTTAACTTTGTCATAAGCTTTGGCCATATCCAACTTAATAAACATAGACTTATCCTGAGAGGTTGCCATGGAATGAATGACTTCAGATGCAACCAACACCCCATCTAGAATTTGACGACCAGCCACAAAGCCGCCTTGCTCCTCATAAATGATCACATGCAAACAAAATTTAAGCCTCTCAGCAATCAACTTCGTAATAATCTTGTACACCACATTACAGAGCGCAATAGGTCTAAAGAGATCAAGTCTGTCAGCACCTTCCTTAGAAATAAGAACCAGAAAAGTAGCATTCAAGGCACGAAGCATCTGCTTACTATGAAGAGACTCCTGAACCACCTCCAACAAATCCAACTTCACAATATCCCAAAACTCCTGGAAAAACTCAACTGGGAAACCATCAGGGCTAGGAGCTTTCCCCTTGTTCATCCCAAACACCACCTCCTCCACTTCTGACAAAGTCACCGGGCGAATACGAGAAGCATTCAACTCATTAGAAATTAAAGAGGGAATGCAAGCAAGGACCCTATTCTCATTAGCCTCTACAGGCAATGAATCCTCAGTGAACAAATTAGAGTAGAACTGACAAGCCTCTCTAGACAAAGCTTGTTGTGAAGAGATCGAAATACCCTTGGAGTTAACAAGAGAAGAAATAAAACACTTATTTTGAGGAGCTTGCACCGAATGATGGAAAAATGCCATATTCCTATCACCCTCTTGAAGCCAATCAATCCTAGCCTTTTGTTTCTAGAAAATCTCCTCACGAAGCTCCCACTCCTCGACCAATTTTAGAGCCTGGGTTTCAGCATGCCCAAGTGCCTCCGAGAAGCCCAAATCCCGAATCTGGCAGGTAATAACAACAAGGCAATCCAATGCTTCTCTTTTCCTAGCCCGAAAAATTACCAAAACACGATCTATTCCATCGCTTAAGATGAAACTTAATATATTGCAACTTCTTAACCAGAGAATACATAGTTGTACCATACGCAGGGGTGCCATCCCGCCACCACTAAGCCACAAGATCACCCAAAGACGGATCACACAGCCACATAAGCTAGAATTTGAAAGGTGGATTCTTTAGATTTGGGAAA
>VDFB02033050.1:0-16047 GCA_007258455.2 Sequoia sempervirens
TAAATTGAGATGTAAATTTTTTTTTGATTTTCAAATGCAATTGTATGAGATTTAAATGAGATGTAAAATTACTAAATTTATTTTTTTATTTTTCATATATAGAGATGCAAAACAATTCAAGTCTAAACCATAGATGAGATGCAAAATTTCAACCGAAAACAAGTAATCCTAAATGAGATCTTAATTAAATGCTAATGAATGCAAGATCTAACCTAAGATGCAATAAGAGACTTCAAAAATAAAAAAATTGTAATGGTCAATATGTCAGGTTCACCATTAATGATTAGGTGGAAAATAGGGTAAACCCAAATGCATGAGCAAGAGGATAGACCACTAATTTTTCCACACTAAATGACTACAATTCTGTGTATGATAAGATGCAAATAACAATAAAAAATTATACCTAACTATTAAAGAAACTATGAGGGAATTTTTTAGAGAATATAAAGTTGTGTACCTTGTCAAAAAATTGTTGTTTTTAGGCTACAGAGGACTCACTCGCCTTTAGTGGTGAATGGGTCCTTGATTGGGTTTTTGAAACTGAGATCAAGGTTTTGTTCATTGATTTTAGTGGCGAATGGGTCCTTGATTCGGTTTATGAAACTAAGATCAAGGTTCTGGACTCTCAAATTCATGGTTATTAACTTTTGGAAGTTTGTAGACAATTCTATAGCTTCAACTCTTTTATTTTTCACTTTAGATGACAACTTTTAGAACTTTGACAACTTTGAAATGTTTTCTCCAAACTTGCTTGACTTGATCTTCAACCTATAGATCTGCATTTATACATTGAAGGGAGGATTTTTTTTTTGTTTTTTAGTGAATGGGGGTTTACCTCAGTCAAACCTCTTGTTGGTAATTAAACCAAATGATGAAATAATGAAATGAAGCATGTAACATGAAATGATACAATTGATGCCATCTGCAAACTAACATGTAGTGGACATGAAGAATGTAGATCTAGGATCTTTGAATATGATGTGAAAAGAACTTACAAGCAGATCTTTAATTGTTGCAATAGACTCTTGAAATATGCCTTGAAATGCCTTATGAATGCTCATGCAATGCTCTTGTGAATTCCAATTTTCTATAATGCATGAGTGCTTGAAATTCTAGGTTGAAAATATGTGAATTAACCCCTTATGTATACTAAATTAGGAGATTAACACTGAAATTCAAGCAATGAAGGTCAACACTAGATATAGAAATAAACTTTATTAAATTCCCACGAGAATTAAATTTGAGAAGGGGGTCCTCATTAAGGGAGGACCCATTCACCAACTAGGACGAATGGGTTATGGCTCATTTTTCTAGGACCTAGCCCTGGGGGATGGAGAGTACATTATAAACCCATTTAGAGTCAATTGATAAAAGGGTTCCTATTAAGAGAGGACCCATTCGCCACCTAGGGAAAATGGGTCATGGCACCATTTTCTAGGACCTAATTTTTTCCCAATTAAATGTTATATTATTTAAATTATGAGTGTCCAGATAGATCTTTGGCAGGTGTCATAAATAAGGTCTGAATTTGAATTAAAGGGGTTAATTAAATCTATTTAACAAAAATTAATTAAGGCCATCCTAGATAGTGTGAAAGTTCTTTACAACACTTTACAAGACCTAAATAAGGTACAAATTTAAATATTTTATTAAGGGGGCCATTAAGCTTAATTAAGTAAATAAATCCTAGAAAAGTGTGAAAGTGTGTTACAAAACTTCACAACACCTTACAAGCATTTTTCAATGAAATGAAGGTCTTAGAGTGATTTGAATGTGTACAAAACATTACAACACTACTCTAAGACACCATTAATTTAGTCTTAATATCAATTATCAAACCAAGTAAGGAAAAAAGGTTAATTTTTTCGTTACTACACAAAGAAAAAGAAAAAGAAATGAAAAAATAAATATAAAGAAATGATAGTTGAATTTTAGAGTACTAAAAGAAACCTAAAGGTGTCATTAAAAATTATAGCATTACAAGCATCGACTGCTACAAGAAATCTATCCTTACATTTGAAAGATATATACAACCAAGAATCCTACATTTGAGAGAATCTCAATGATCAAATTTTCTTACCTTCATTGAGCTTGAATAGAGTGTCTCATTATTTATATGTTTGAGTCTAGTTTATAAGAATATAACTTTTTAAGTGAAGATATTTCCGTACCTATTCATTTTCATTATTTATATTTTTTCTTAAGAGAAAGGTGAGAGCTTGTATATATATTAATATAGAAATAATAAGTTACAAAATATCATTTTTGAGGCTCTTGATAGCTAAGTGGTACAATATAATAACTTGCAAAGAGGCTATTAACAACCAGATATTACAAAATGCTAATTTGCAAATATCAAAGTTTTACCCCCTTTGTCTATTAATCTAAAATTTTCCCTTAGATATTGAATTTTTACTATGAATACCCCTACAAAACAATAGACTTAGCACACCAATTTACTTAAAAAACCCTTACATACTGCTATTCCCATAAAGAAATTTGATCATGTACACCTTATTCCTCCATACCCTCAAAGTTTATTTAATTTTCTCCCTACTACTCTTGGAACTCTTCAACATTATCTAGCACTAGAGGAAAAGCATTGAAATTAGGGATACCTCCATTCCACCCGGCTGAAGAGAGGAGCTAGCATTGTTAGGATTAAACCTTAGCTAGAAGTCTTGGCCAACTGGAGCAGGGAAAGCATTACCAGTGGCTGGAATAGGATGAGCAACCGCTAATTCATGATGTTCATGGGAGATGAGAGCCAAAATAGTGTTCATGTTTCTCTTAATCAAGTTATCCATATCATCCCCTACCACCACAATATTTTTTTCCAATGATTGTTGCAGAGACCAAAAAATTTGCATTTCTTGAGTGTTCTTCATCACATCCAATATATACATTACCATTCAACAAGAAATATATATATTATTTATAAACAAAGCCTACATTATTTATAATTTTATATCAACATGTCTTGTATTAAACTATGTCTTGTTTCCCAATAAATCCTATTACTGAAGAAGCTTATACCAAAATCTTAACAAAATATCTCTATATCATTATTCCAATAAATTATAGAAGAGAAGGATCTTAACAAGGGAACCACTATTCACTCTATAATGAGTATAAGCTTATAAAAGGAAGATCTCAATATTCTTCTTACTAATCATAGACCCACAAATTTGCATAGAACTATACATTAATGATCACAGTCTTAATGATGTTGGTACCACAACCCTTTGTTCACATGTTCACATTTTCATAGTCCTATAATATTTTATGCACATAAATTAGGTGTGACAACCTTTTGCATGTAACCATATAACTTTTTCTTATAGTACATGCTTCTAATATAGAGTTGTGTCATAGAAAAAAGTACCCTTTGCTTGACATAGGATTAATTCATTATAAAATGGACTTAATAAGGCCTTGATTCAGGTGTTGAGGGTAATTTTCTGTATCCACACTAGGTCTTAGACCCTTGCAAATTGAATAGCATGCTTCTAATGGTATCTTGTAATTGATTTTCATGCTTTTCTAGACTTAATGAACCTATTTCTCCCTAATTCAACATTATAAAACATATTTAATTACATTATCACATCAATCTAAAAGTTTTTTGAATTAAAATTAATGATAAACTAGTGTTGTAATGTGCCTTGCACATTCACATTGGTTCTTGTAATTTTCTAGACTATGTGGAACTCATTTTAGTGTTGTAAAGTGTATTTAATTACACTTTCACATTGAATTTTGTGTCCCAAGCCCTATTTCATATTCACATAATCATTAATAGGCCCCTATTAACCCATATTGCGCATCCTGAGGAATAATTTGATCAAATAATTGACATAGTCATCATATAAGCCTAATTTTCTTCTTAGCATTCTAGCTAGAAAAATTGGCCACTATGGGACCCATTCACCATTAGTGGTGAATTCGTCTCATCTGGGTGGGACCCATTCACCATTAGTGGTGAATGAGTCCCATTTGAGCCGTTTTTGGGGTTTTGAGCTGGAAAAATTAGGTTTTAAGTTTAATTTTTCTCCATGTCAACCTTAGGGATCTAATTAATGGGAAAATAAGGTGAATTTTCTATAAAATCACCTCTCTAAACTTATTTTTACATCTAATCATCTATCTTCTATCTCAATTCAAGCAAGCTAGGGAATTTACATTGCAAGTCATCAATTTAACTTCCTAAGACATCCAAGGGTAGATTCTACATGTTATTTTGTAGACTTTCAAGATCAATCATCATGGAAAGGTAACCCATTCCATTGTTGCATGTTTCATTCCTTTCTTTCATCATTTTGGTTTAATTACCTAAAAGGGGTTTGACCAAGGCAAACCCCCATGCCCTAACATTCAACATCTCTCTCTCTCTTGTCTTGTATGTTTGTAGATTTAGGTCTCTTGGAAGTTTGGAAGTCATTGAAGATCAAGCTAAAATGTTTATAAAGTCTTCTCTTCATTCATCAAGTGAAAATATCAACAAAAATCCATATTTAGACTTGTAAATTAGAGTTTCAAAAGCACACACTTGTAGGCCATCCAAGTGCAGATCGGAAGCTTTAGAATCCACCTTTGAAAATCCAAAAATTCAAAAGTGGACCCATTCACCATGAGTGGCGAATGAGTCCCACTCCAAGCTCAATTTTGAGTACCCTTTTGTCAGAAATAGGTTCTGGTACAGTTTGGTAGAGCTGGGACTGATTCACCTAGAATGGTGAATGAGTCCCTCTAGGCCTAAATTTCAACATTAGTAGCATTTCAAAAGTCATTTATAGTCCTCATCTAGGTCTTAGGTGCACACTTTCAATTTGCTTCATTTTGCTTGCAGTTGTCCATTCATTTTTAGGTGATTTTGTATTACACAATGTGTTTTCAAACAAATTGTTTTCCTTTGGTTTTTATTCATTAGAAAATCAATCCCATTCGTTTCTTGCATTCAAGCATTATATCTAGGTATATTTCATCCTTATTCTATTCATATTGCATTGACTTTGAATGTAACATAGACATTTTCGGCCCATATTTATCCTTGTAGGTGAAAAACCCTACGAGAGCTAGAAAGCAAGTGGGTGCCAAAACTTGATGGTACATTATGGTGAACCTACTTTTTGAAAATCTTATTTTCTGATTCATATTCCATTTTCATCACAATCCTAGCTTGCATTGAATTTTCATTAGAGTTGCATAGGTTAATTTGCAACTAGGATTTCAAATTTTTGTATTAGAAAAAAGTGCATTTAGCTTGCATTGTTGCATACAATTTCCTTAAAAATATTTGAAATTTTTCATCTTCACCTTACAACCTTAAACACATCAAAATCCATTGAAAATTTCTAAATTTTTTGCATAAAACTAGTACTGGGACTCATTCTCCATGTTGGGTGAATCAATCCTTGTCTAGATTTTTGACTATCTATTACTGCATCAAAAACCTCATTTATGTGTCTCCTAAGCCTTCTAGTATCATAGAGTATAAATCTAGAAAGTTTCTAGAGCATATTTTTTATGCATTGAGCTCAAAATCATTATTTTAGATTCCTCATTATTCACATTCCTTCATTTGAAAACACCATTCGATCCAAAAATACTTACATTTATGCAATTTTGCATAGCATTGATAAAAGTACTTTTCATTTTTGCATAATCAATATTTCTAGTTCTCAAAATTCGTAGAAGTTTTTTTAAACTACTTTTCATTCTTACATGTACATTTTTTGCATTTTTCAAATCTTCCATATATTGGATAAGAGTGTTTTGTATCTTTGCATATACATTGTTCATATTGTTGCAACATTGCATGAAATGGTTACATGTGTTTTTCATTCTTATTCAAACAATGCTAGTACCTTATATATGTAGACATGTTAAGAAAAAATTTCTACCCTATGAGAGTGTTTTTGTGAAAGAGACTACAACCTTAGACATTCCTAATGCTCATACTTGTTCTTCTCATAATATCTCTCCTCTTGGTGATGAAGATATTTTAGTAGAAGAATCAATTAATGAGAATTTTGAGAATCCTAGTTGTTTTTGTCCTTTTACCTCTCTTAGTGGAAAACACATTCACAACCCACATAACACAACCTTAGGTGACCATTAAAACAAAATTTGTTCTTCCTCTAGTATCTTGCCTAGTTATGAAGTAGATACTTTGATGTTAGACAACACAATCGATGAAGGTCATGAATACCTTATTTGTCCCTCTTCACCTAGGGAAACTCCTCTTGATAAACAATCTTCAACCATTGATCATTCCATTAATTGTGATGAAGTCCTTTTAGAAGAACCAACCTATGAATTTCAACAACATTTGGCTTGTTGTTCTCCTAAAAACTCTCCTCCTAGGGAGACTCTCATGATGCACAAACATATAAACATTGTTGCATATCCTCCAACCACTAAACCTTCCCTAGATGAGGATACTCAAGTGGAATTAGAATCCAGTTCACCAACATATCATGCCAATCAAGTCAAAAAATTTGACGTTATGACAACACAAGTGTTATCTCCTTTAATTAGTGAGATTCCTAAGTCACCTTCCATTAATGAAAAAATAAAAAAAATCAGAGATTTCTTGAAATCCATGATGCAATCTACCCATAACAATGTTTTGTAGCCACTAAGTTGTAACTTAGTGACTCAAACATCTAGGGGACCACACAACACTCCTACACCATTACCTTTTTCTCACAAAGTGCCTAGTGTTGAAGACCTTAAAAAAGACTCCTGCTAATATATCTATATGGGAACTCATTCAACTCTCACCAATAGTCAAACTTATTTTTCACAAAATATTGGAAATACATAAGGAAGAGATACGATCTTACAACAAATAAAATCATGTAACATCCTCCCCTCATACCATGCAAGACACCCAGTCAGAAATCACATTCCCTAAACATAAATTGCCCTCATTTGTGATTCAAAACAAGAATGATCCCTTGATGATAAAGGTGATCATTAATGAAACTCTAGTTAGGCACACTCTCATCGACAATGGATTAGAAATTAATTTTTGTAGCATGGACCTCCTACAAAATCTTGACATGGACAAAAAGCTGATTCAACTTAATGATGTTCATATTTGTGGCTTTGACAATGTTCATAGGAAACCACTTGGGATGATCACATTACCTATTGAGATTGGACCTATAGTGATGCCTACCTCTATTCATATCATGAAGGAACCCCTTCCATACAATCTTATCCTAGGGAGACCATGGATTCATGCTATGAAAGGAGTCCCATCTACCCTTCATCATGGCATGAAGTTTGAACACAACAACAAGATACACACAATTGATGCTGATGAGAAAAGCTATACATCGACTGATCACAACACTTCCAACTCCCCTAATCCTTTCATTCATCAATCGAAACTTGAACCTATACACATTGATGCTACTTATTCACCCACAACAAAACTCTTTCATGATAATGGGGGGTCATTAGATTCTACACCTTTCCATAACATTTGCAAAATCTCATCCTCATGGTCTAAAGAGTCATATACTAATAATTCATTTTTAGAAACAAGTTCTATTAGTGATTGGAGTTTCATGCCTACCTTTAAGGAAGGTTGTGCAATATCTCCATCTCAACCCCAAACAACCTTTAAGGAGTTTCCCATGCTGGTGATGGGGGAAATATAACTCCCATCCATCATGAACCAATGACACATCACATTAAAAAGGATTTGTGTTCTTGTAAAGAAACCAATCCTTCTAAAAAATACACAACCCCTTCATTTCACTTGGAAATTTTTTATGGTATCAGTTACAACCTTCCTCCTACACATGGATGCAATACACACATGAAAAAATTTGACATATCATACTTCTCTCCACTTTCATCAATGACTTTACATAACAATAACATTCAACCTCTCAAGGAGTGTGGGGCTCTTCCTTGTGTGGGGGAACCTAATTCCTTTACTTGATGCTCAATTTCATCCATTCTAGACTCACCTTTTTTCTGCAATAAGTGGGGGCAAGGGGATTGATAGCCTTGTCCTCATATGTTTCTTGTGGTTTCCTCCATTGGCTAGTTGTTAACCTTTCATGAATACATAAGATGAAGCTTGGGATGTGGATGACATGACTTAAGTTTGCTTACATATGACATAGTTCTCTCTTACATGACGTAGCTTATTAGAAACATATGACTTGACATAGGGATTTTAGAGTAAGCTCTCATGTCTTCTTCTCCCTTCTTCTACTTTAAATAAATTGCTCACAACCACTTTAAAGTGGGGGCATACATCGCCACTCACATTTCATTGTATGATTTCTTTCTTCTTGCAGTACAACAAATCCCTGTGATTTGTTCCACTTGTTGCTCTGTTTTTTGCTTCCGCCCACTATTTTAATGTATTTTTTGGATTTTTTTTGTAAACGTCGATGCTATTTATCAGGATGGCACATTTTTTGGAATTTATTGTGCCAATCAATACAAGTCGGTGCTAATTTAGGTGCTAATTAGCATCTAAAGTAATTTTTGTCTTTAGCGTTGTTATTAGCTTCAAGTGTAGCATTGATTTTAGCTCTGACTTTAGCTTCGAGTTTAGGTTTAGTTCCAATTTACACACCCCTATTCCAAAGAGACTTATTTATATGTCTCGTCAATGATGTAAAATAGTGAAATGTCAACAAGATATGGGCATATCAAGGAGAGAATCACTTATGTCACATCGAAAAGGTATATCTACAAGTGCTCAATGAAACACAACTCTTGGATATAATAAAGTAATTTCTATGAGACATTGAGATATCAGTAAGAAAAATAAGATTGTCTCATCGAAACTCTTCAAGTAATGATTAAAAGCATACATCGCTATACCATCGGGAAGGTGAGCAACATATGCAGTAGAGTGGTATACACGACAACCTTGCAACAAGAAGCCTTGAGCAAGTCAGTAGTGTGGTAAACAACATAAGGGAAGGGAAAAAACTGCTATACTGTGACAATAATCACAAGTCTCCCTGACATGGAAGAGTTATAGCAGTATATAAAGAAATATTGTTGAAGGAAAATATCGATGAGATAGTGCAATATTGACAAGAGATATTAACTTGTCTCATCGACACTAGCAACCAACATCAGAGGAACATAAGATCTAATGTCAATGAGTCATTGAGATGTTGGTAAGAAAAATAAGATTGTCTCATCGACACTCTTCAAGTAATGATCAAAAGAATACATCGCTATACCGTTGGGATGGTGAGAAACATATGCAATAGAGACTTGTATACACTGCAACCCTGTGACAAGAAACCTTGAGCAAGGCGGTAGTGTGGTAAACATGGAATCATTACAATTTACAACAATAAATGTAAAGAATCACATCATTTTCCAAAATTAAATGCTATTAAATTATTAAGGATTTCCAAAACTAATATGACTGAATACCATGCCATCCAAAGATAAGTGAGTTTTCCCAATATCACACTCAATTGCAGTGCACTAGCCTGGAAGGAGATAAGGATATGAGAAGAAGTCCTACAAGAATGAAATACTTGGGTAAGTGTGATGAGCCTAAAATATGCTCATAATTTGATGATATGATAAACTTTTAAATGATTTCATTTTTGTTATTTCATGGCTGTTTAAACTTTGATGAAACCTTTTATGGGGATATCCTGTAGCAAGACACTTTTATATTCCTGCAGCCTATTGTGTTGACTTGATTGCATTTATTCCCTGTTGACTCCCAAAATGGCTGGTATATCATATACACGCTTTTAAAATGGTGAAGTAGATTTGAAATGTGTGATTAATGAATAGATATCGTATGTACCATATAACCTCTTCTTGGCGCCGGCTCGTTACCTTTTGTTTCGAGGTTGTTGAAGAATGATTGAGTCAAGCGCAGCCGATCTCGGCCTTGCAGTAAAGCCCATTTCCTGCACGACTTTGAGGAAGCTCCGCCAAAGACTCTTTGACCGAAACCGATTTGGAAAGATTTTTAATGGAAAGTCAATCTAGAGAGAGTGGAGCGCTAGATTCTCTCTGAATCGGGTTGAACACATAAATTCATTTATGAAGTTTGTTCCTTGATTCAGGGATATACTTTACTTCCACGTCTTTCTTTGATAAAGTTAGTTAGTTAGTTGTTCTTTTATTTTAAAAAATAAGATACTCCTCCTGCGCGAGGTAGTGATAGAAGAAAAATAGAATGAGTAATAGATGATTTTTTAGGTAAGATAGAAACAGAGTAGCAGAGATCGTGTAAGAATCAGTATGATAATGAAAGACATAATCTATTTGACCAGAAGCAGAGTTTGTTGTTAGTTTTCACACCAACAAGACAATGTATTTCATTATGTCTTCATGAATAAAGATCGATGAAGTTCTGAGTTCAGCATCTGTGTAATCAGTAGATGCTTGCTAAGGGGCCCCACTCAGTAAGTATCTGTAGTTAATTAGTTAGATGTTCTTTTCTGCTGATATCCAATTAGCTTTCATCTTTTGAAGTTTTTATGCAAACTCAATCTTACACTGCTCCTGCAGCATAGAGAGTCCATCCCTGTGACTGTTCCTGCAGCATAAGGCCAGTTCATGGTTTGTGCTTCAGTCGTAGCTGTTACGGTTTCTGTTTTAATCAAGCACAGTTGAGTTAAAGAATTCTGCATTACCATTCTATAGCTTAGATAGAATTTCTTTCCAGTATGTATTTTTGCTAAGATTTGACTAAAACAAATTCCTAGTTCATATACTTTGCTGCGCCATTTAAAGTCTACGTCCCCTGGTTTGACAAGTAAATGAACGTCCACAGAAAGATATTAGTCACCTGTCGGAATGTCCAATTCCCAGGAAAGTTTCACTGTGATATTCATATCCTTTTGTGAGTGTGAGCCATTTTTGGTGCCATTGCTGGGGATGGTGTCTAACTAGGAGTATGACAAAGTCATTTTCAGCATTAGTTTAGTCTGTTAGTCAAAAATTTTCAAAATCTTTCAAGCCGTTATTCACCATATTGCATGCATAGAAGAAGAAGAGACGCACTGGGAAGGTTTCTCTCTGAAAATTTGTTTATTGAACTACCGTTTGACCCAGCTGATAACGAACCTAAAGAAAATCCATTTGCTCTTCTATTCCAGCACCCAGACATGGAAATTAATCCACCTAATAATCCACCTCCTGCATTTAAGTTTCCCATTGTTCCCCAACAAGATACTGATAATCTTAAAAACATCCCCTCTTCCTTGCTTCCAAAGTTTTATGGCCTGGTCACAGAAGATCCAAAAACCTTTCTGTTTGAATTTGATGTCCTCTGTCGCAGTTATGACTACAACACTGACGCTCATAAACTGAAGCTATTTCCTTCCACTTTGAAGGAGGGAGCTCTCAGATGGTTCATGAGTCTGGGAAGAGCCGTTGTAAATAGTTGGGCAGCCATGCAGACGAAATTTCTTGAAAAATATAAGGAATATTGTAAGAGTGCCAGCAAAGGTGATGACATATTCTGAATTTAGCAGAAGGAGGATGAAAGTCTGGAAGACTATATTTCAAGGTTTTTGTTTTCATTAAAAAGAAACTCAAATAACCATACTCTTAGCGAGGACTCTCGAAGCTACTGCTACAGAACCGGTGATGCACGTATTGGCCGGGACCCTAATAGCGGGAGGAGGTGACTCAAGCTGCCTTGGGACAATATACAGAGAAGAATGTATGCCTTAACTACTCGAGCAATAGTTAAGAAAGGTCGAGGGATCGTCATGCCGGTGGGGAAGTCTTCTTCTGGTGGAGTTTCCCGAATGGAGATCACAAATCTGCTATCTGATTTCAAGCAGGACATCATTAATAATATGGCTACACAATTGGATACTATGCAAGCTCAGAAAAAACATGCAGAAGTTGAGGTAGCTTTGGCTGAGTTCTGTCCCTACTGTAGACAAAAGAAGCGTGATTACAGATGCAAGATGGTGGCTAATCTGGAAGCCAGACAACTGCCTACTGACTTCAAACTAGTGGAAGGTGATGATGATCAAGTGTTCTTTGTTGCACAAAGGAGCCATGGGCTAAAGTACCTCAAGACCCTTTAACTTTGGTAATCCTATTACAACTGCATAATAACCAATGGCAACAAATATGGACCACCACCACCATGGAATCCGCCTCAACCAAGCTGGCCTAATTATCAAACCCCACAGTGGCAATCTCCTCAAGGAGGTTGGCAGTAGCCACAAGGTCAATGGACCCCACCTTCAGGAAATTGGCAACAAAATCTTCAATGGAGAGGTCCTCAACAATGGCAAAACCAATCTCCTGGGTTCCTGCAGTCTCCACAGCCACAACAATAGGCCCTTATGCCGCCTCCTGCAGCAACTACCACAAATCCTGGACCTCCAAAGCAAACGCCTATGCCTGCCCAGCCATTGCCTAATCCCAATAATAAGCAACCGCAGTAGCCTCAACAGCCTGTGTATATTTCTGAAGCCAACCAATATCAAGCTTATGCCTTAAATGTTAATGACATCCATCTGAGGTCTGAAACTACTTTACTTGCTCCCAAACCACCTCTGATTATAGAAATATCTGATTCACCTTTTGAAGAATCTAATGCACCTACTGTTTCCACTGAACACATGCCTATACCTGATACAGTTTCTATGGAACCTGTTCTGCAGAGACAAGATAAACCACCTTTTCCTCAGAGGTTACAAAGTACTGAATCTAAACTCATGAAAGAACCCACTTTTGATATACTAGATCAGCTCAAGAATGTGCAAATTCAAATCCCTTTGTTTCAGGCTATTAAATACGTTCCCATTTTTGGAAAAGCTATTAAATAAGCCTGTTTGAAGAAGCCTGGATGAAAGAAAAAGGATCCCCAAACAATTCATGTCTTAGGGAAATTGGCTGATATAATGTTGAGAAATTTAGTCATTCCAAAGTATATTGACCCTGGAAGCCCTGTAGTACAGATACATATAAATGGCCAAGTTGTAAAAAATGTTTTGATTGATTTAGGAGCTGCCATTAATGTAATGACAAAGTATACTATGGACTCCTTGAATATTTCAAACATTAGGTCTACACCCACAGTTCTGCAGCTTGCAGACAGCTCCACAGTCAAACCTGATGGGATGATAGAAGATGTAATTGTCACTCTTGAATCTTGGGAGTATCCTGCTGATTTTATAATATTATCAGTTAAGGAAACTTTAGGAGGGTATCCAGTTATCCTTGGTAGGCCATGGTTAGCAACTGCTGATGCTTTTATAGGATGCCATTCTAGAGATATGACCATTTCTGATGGGCAGTCCACAAAGAAATTGGCTTTGTATCCGCCTGCTAAACCTCAACCAGATTTGTCCCAACCTGTTTGGCCAGATGTGGGAGAAGAAACTGAAAAAGCCAATTCTTTGGCTCAATTGATGATGCTTCAAAATGATCCATTCTCTCAACTTCAAAGTGAAGATGCTTTGCTTTTTCAAATTCTGCAATTCAATCTTGATGCAGATAATTTATCTGATCCAAGTGATAGTCAGCATCAATGTTTCCTGCAGCAGCTAGATTCTGAGAGTTCATTGCCTAAACTTCTGACAATTTTTCATAACTTGCTTCCATAAGAGGTACAAACATTACCTGTTGATTCTATGAGTAATCTCATTAAGCAGATAGAATTGTCTCCAGATCATTGTTTGAATGTTAATAGCAAGTTGTCTCAGTCTCAAGAGGATGACTTATTAAAAATGCTACAAGAACAGCATAAAACTTTTGCATGGGAATATGGGGACATGCAAGGAATAGATCCTCGAGTCTGTACTCATAGGATATTTATCAAAGAAGATTGTTCACCAGTTAGACAACATCAGAGAAGAGTAAATCCAGCACTTAGAGAAATAGTGAAAAATGAACTTCAAAAGTTGCTTGATGCTGGTTTTATTTACCCAATTTCTGACAGCCAATGGGTTTCTCCATTAGTCATTGTCCCCAAGGAAGGAGGAAAATGGAGAGTATGTGTAGATTACAGAGAGTTGAACAATTCCACTAAGAAAGATCATTTTCCATTACCTTTTGTAGACCAAGTACTAGATTCACTGTCTGGTAAAAGATATTTTTCCTTCTTAGATGGTTACAGTGGGTATAATCAGATAAAAATTACCCCTGAAGATCAAGACAAGACCCTTTTACTTGTCCATGAGGGAACATTTGTTGCTTGGTCTTGTCTTTTGACGCGTGCACCAGCAATATTTCATAGGCGATGAGTAGTATATATCTTATATAGATGTATGGAGATTTATATGGATGATTTCACTACATATGGAGTCACATTTGAAGAAGCGGTGAATTTAGAAAAAGTATTAAAAGGTGTAGAGAAAATTTGCAACCTCTAGCGGTGAAAAAGTCGTTTTTCTAATGATGGAAGAAGGTATTGTTCCTGAGTCATCATATTTCAAAAGAATGGAATTAGTTGACCACTGCTAAAATTGAAGTTATTCGAATTTAAACCACGCAAACAAAAGAATATTTACGGGATTTTCTTACGGTCATCTTGGTGAAAGGTTTATAAAGACTTTGAAGTAAGTGCCCGATCCACTTTATGCTTTGTTAACAAAAGTTCCCCAATTTGATGGACGGGGCTGTGAAAAAATCCTTGCGCAACTAAAGGACGCTTACCATTTTGTTCTTCAAGGTCAAAATGGAACACGCGCTTTTCACATACATGTTGATCGCGTCCCCGGTTGCATTTATGGGGCGGTTTTGATCAAAAGAAAATTCAATTGAGCATGCTATCTACTTTATCAGCAAAAACCTTCAAGGTCCTAAGCTCAACTATACTGTTACAGAAAAGGAATTGCTTGCAGTAGTATATGCTTTGAATAAATTTAGGCATTATGTCACAGGTTATCAGATATTTGTCCACACTGACCATGCAGCAATCAAGTACTTGATGAACAAACCTGCCATTTCTGGTAGATTGGCATGATGGCTCCTGTTGTTACAAGAATTTGATATCACAATCATTAACAAACTAGGAAGAGCTAATGTCGTAGCTGACTTTTTATCAAGACTTCAATCAGTTGCATCTAAGGAACAAGAGGTCATTGATGATAGATTTCTAGATGAACACTTGTTTTCCATTGTTGCATATACACCTTGGTATGCAGATATTGCTAATTATCTGGCAGCAAACAGAATACCAGCTCATTTTTCCCCAAAAGAAAAGAAGTTGTTGACAGAGAAAAGTTTCAACTTTACCTGGATTGCCAATTGTCTGTTTTATACTGGCCCTGATCAAGTAATGCAAAGATGTGTAAGAGAAGATGAGACTTATGATATCTTGCATGCCTGCCATGATGAACCATGTGGAGGGCATTTTGCAGCAAAAAGAACAGCAATGAAAATTCTTACAACAGGGTATTACTGGCCAACATTACATAAGGATGTTGTGGCCTATACAAGGAAGTGTGAAAGATGCCAGCGTATGGGAAGACCAACTAAGTCAGATGAAATGCCACTCTATCCGTAGGTAATAGTCACCCCTTTTGATAAATGGGGGATGGATTTTGTGGGACCAATTGATCCACCATCAAATGGAAAGTCATATATTCTGGTTTGCACAGATTATGTCACAAAATGGGTCGAGGTAAAAGCTATGACTAATACCCGAGATAACAAAGTTGCTGAATTTTTATATGAACAAATTTTCACCAGATTTGGAGTTCCCAGAGAGCTTGTAACTGATCAAGGAGCTCAGTTTACGTCAAATCTGATCACTGCACTTATGAATGACTATAAGATCAAACACAGTAAGTCCAACCCCTATCATCCTCAAGCCAATGGTCAGGCGGAGGTAACAAACAGAGAAATTGAAGCAATCCTCACAAAGACAGTGCAGATTCATAAGAAAGACTGGAGTAATAGACTTCCTGAAGCAGTTTGGGCTTACAGAACTACATGGAAAACAACAACTGGGTTTACACCTTTTGAGCTGCTCTATGGGAAAACAGTTATGTTACCCATTGAATTTGAACATAAAACTTTGAGGATAGCTCTTGAACTCAACATGGACTTATC